>QMIH01001125.1:133427-158300 GCA_003987875.1 Clarias batrachus | reverse complement strand
TGTCACAGGGGACCACCAGAGGGCGCCAAAGCGCCCACTGACTCCATGTTGTGTGTTTGTTTTCATTTGTCGTTTTGGACTCAAATTCCCAGAATGCACCTCAGTCAGGTGGTCACGCTCACCTGAACTGAGGGTGCTAATTAGTTTGATTATAAATGTTCCTCAGTTTTGTCTTGTCCTTGTCTTGCATCTGTTCGTGTAGGGTTACTGTTTGTCCTGGTATGTTGCTCCATGTTCTTCCTGTTTCTGTGTTCTCCTTGCTCTCTGTGTTCTCCTTGCTCTCTGTGTTCTCCTTGCTCTCTGTGTTCTCCTTGCTCTCTGTGTTTGCCTTGCTCTCTGTGTTCTCCTGGCTCTCTGTGTTCTCCTTGCTCTCTGTGTTCTTCCTGGCTCTGTGTTGTTTAGCTCCATGTCTCCTAGTCTGTCTGTCTCTGTCTGTAATGTCTAGTCTGGTTAGTCTGTCATGTTTAGTTTATCTTGTGTTTAAAGTTCATGTCTGTTCCTTTGATTCCCTGTTGTGTTCTCATTAAAGTCTTTTGATCACCATTACCTCTGCTATCTTGTCTATCTTTCATCCGGCAAGCAGTAACCGTTACAGGGTGAAGCTTTCCGTTATGTGGACTCTTTATTCTTTTGGTGAGTATTTATTTATTTATTTATTTATTTATCTTTTTTTATATATAAAATATGTTTCAGTTAGTCTACAGGTATTTCAGACAGTTAATTTTATATACTGTATGTGAGGCCAGTGTGTTTCCACATACTGTATCATTATACTCAGGTACCCTAACATTACTCAGGTGAGATTAGCTAGGTACACAGTACTGAAGTTAGCAGGCTAAACATTCATAACCATATATATCTTTTTCCCAACTTTTCGATGAAGTTTTCCAAGGCTGTGCTCAGCTAATGAAAATATGAGAAAACTTGACATGCTTAACAGTAACAGCATAACAGTGCTTCAGTACTCTGTGAGTTAAAGGATATAAAATGTCTGTGTTAGTGTCAACTATGAGTGTTATATTGGTTAAGTTATTTGTATGAAAACTGAATGAGTTAACTTAAAACATCACTTAAAACATGTAGTTACTTTTGAGTGACAAAGTTAAACCCTTTTGAATATAAAACAATGCATAACTTTATGTAGCGCAGCCACATAAAGCGCTTTTTAAAGGGGGAAAATGAATCAGCTGCTAAAGGATGCTAAACTTTAAAATACATGACCAAGACAACAATTTTTTATAAAGAAACAAGAATTTATTTGAACTAATCTACGATACATGAAACTACGCTACTTGAACACACGCGCACACACATACACACACACAAACATACAAACAGTTTGCAGGGTGAAAGTTAATGAAGTTCGTCTAGTACTGTTTACTAGATGTGCAAAAGTCACAAGAGCAGAGTCTAGGGTTTAATCTTGCGGTTTTAGATATGAAACGAGGGCCATTTTTCAGCAAGGTATGCAGCTTTGTTTGTATACTTGCGTTACGTTTCATTCTCATGGTTCGCCTCCAGCGAAGGGAAGGCATTGCTGATTGGTTGGTGCTCTGTGGTTGAGATGACATCTTTCGGGAAAGCACTTCGATGAGGCTTGTTTGCCTGGTTACTGATGGCGCGCTCTGAAACTTCTTCTGTGGGTTTCTTCATTGCAGGTCTGGCACAAAGTCTCGTTGAGAGTTCTCGAAGAGCGGATGGTGTCAGCAAAGACGGCATAGGGCCCACAAGGGCGGAAGCCCAAGCGGTGAGCTTGCTTTCTTCAGATGGTCATGACGAAGACAAAGACATGGACAACGACGTAGAACGTGTTTGGACGAGTCCGGCCACTGAGTTTTGTCTCTTTGTGCCAGTCCATCCCACGAATGATTGGTCCAATTGGATGTGGTTGCGGGGCTTAGCCACGCCTCACTCGGTTCCCCTTTTGTGAATACATTAGGCCAGGTTTACAGCTGCCACGTGTGGCCTAATTACCTTTTATAAAGTCATTTTACATGAGCTCTTGTTCATGCGACCAATTTTCCGTGTACACCACTGTTCTTTGAATAGAACAAGCTCTCCGTTGATACCACAAATCCCCTATCTTACACACTGATTTATAACTTTGTTTAATAACATGGGTTTGCAAATGCTGATACTACCTTTAAACTTCTTGTCCCATGCCTGGTTAAGTTTCTTTCTTGTCCTTTTTTGTTTGGTTGAATAACCTAATAAAATTTTCTTTAAAAAGGTGTTTATGTTTCCTTGTAATTGTAATACCAAGATAGGTAAACAGATTTTTCACTATCTTCCTGCATTCCTGTCATTAGTGCTGTATTATTCAGCAGAAAAAAGTTAACTTTTGTGCAAATTCAATTTATATCCTGAAAAATAGAATCGCTAAATTCACTGAGCAAGGACAGCAAAGGTGGCAGGGAGGAGATTGGATTTGATATAAAAAGTAGATCATCTGCATAAATGTAAACTTTATGTTCTTCTCCCTGCCTCCAAATCCCAGATACAGTATATCCCTGCAACTACGGAATGCGATTGCAAGTGTCTCAATGGCAAGGTTAAAGAGTAATGGGCTAAGAAGACATAATGCTGAATTCTTTTCATTCTTTATGTGCCTTCCTTTTCATATTCATAGTGTATGAAATTATCTGTCCCCTGAGGTAGGCTTTCAGAGCATCCCAAACAGTTAAATGTGACACTTCTGGTGTTTCATTTGTGTTTAAGACAAAATAATAAATTCTGGACAAAGTATGATGAACATGTGAGAAAAAGGAGTATTCTCTCTTTTTTGGAATAAGGAAGCACCATATGCACTGTAAACCCAGATAAGTTGGCAAAACTCAAAAAAGTTACCTCAATTTTTTTAAGTAATGATGTTTCCAATGTTTGGTAAACAGAACAATCTGTTTTTGAGTTTGTTGTACTCATATTAATCATTCTTTACGTGCATTACTGAGTAGCCTAACTCATACTATATATTTTTTTTAGTTGTTGCAGATCAAATAAATTGTTGTTGGTCTTTCGTCTGCTCCTGGCAATATGTCAAGTTTTTACGCCAGATGACCTTCTGAACACAACCCTCCCATTTTTGTTTGGGCTTGGGACAGGCACTTCATCCAGTGGCTGGGAATCGAACACAGCCCTTTGGCATGGCAGGAAAACTCATAAATACCTTAAAGTTCTAAATACTCATGGTCTATTAATTTGACCTTATTATAATTAAGTTAACAGTACTTTGAGCATTAGGGTTTACAGTGTGTCAGAGATACCAAAGCCGCAGAAATAGGACTGAAGTAACGTGGCGGATTTACTCAGAGGTATAGGATTGGGAGATGAACCGTCAAGTGATGGATCTAAACAGCAGGTAAAGTCTCCCCCTAATATGAGAGAGTATGAGCTCAGATCTGGTAGGGCAGAAAAAAAAATGTTCAAAGAAGGAAACAGCTTCATATTTAGGGGCATATAATTTAACCAAAACTACATTTAGTATTGAATAATTGCCTGGAACAATGATATAACGACCATGTATATCCATAATAACATTATGGTGCTCAAAAGAGATGTTTGGATTAATGAGAATTGAGACGCCTCTAGCTTTGGCCTAAAGGTAGAGTGGTAGTGCTGTCCTCCACAACGCAACATAAGGCGAGAATTATCAGAACTATGAATGTGAGTTTCTTATAAAAAGGCGATTGCAGTCTTAAGTTGTTTAAGGTGTGGCAGTACCTTCCTCCTCTTGACCAGATGATTTAAACCCCTAACATTCCAGCTCACAAAGTTTAAAGAACTATTCATTCCCCCTGAGAGAGGATGCAGGTATAGATAAACTTAAATAATACTGAAATGCCTAGCATCAGCCTTAAAACAAAAGTGTAAAGCACAGAGCAACATATTAAAGATACACTGTATACACAGAACTAACATAATACTGGCTTTGGAGATCCCACACCCCTCCCCCCTACACTCCACCGCCCTCAAACAAACCAAGATAGCTGCTAATAAACAAAGCAGCAAGCTTTTTCATCCTTCCATTATTCACCCAACAAATCTTCCTGTCGCTAACCACACCATCTTCAGCTCATAGACAATTTATATAAACTAAGAATTTGATATATATAAATAAAAAAGTTTCAACACTCCAATACTGAAATCTCTTAAAGAGAGAAAAACACAAAACAACCCTCCCCCGACGTGTCATTGTAACTCTAAAAAACAAACAAGCGTAAATCACATGTCATTAGAAATAGAGAATATAATAAAAGAAAAATAATAATAACCACTACACAAGTTTAACACAGTACTCTTACCAGGAAAAAAACATAAACATGGCTAGATTTTAATTTAAAAAAGGGTACTTACCTGAGAACTGTAGTTGTGTATTTAAAAATGAAAGTACAGTGTGCTGCGATGTTCTCGGCAAGCTGTCTATGTATTTTTGTGGTTCATGTACCGCGAGTAGCCACTTCTTCTGTCCAGTAGACAGAGCTATTCGGAGCCATGCTGGATACAGGAGAGAAGGCCAGGGTCCACGGTTGTATAACTCAGTCATTACATCTCTGTACTCGGTTCGCTGGCTTAAAACTTGGGAGTGTAGTCTTCCATGATACGAATCCTCTGAGCACGGTATTCCAGCTTCTCTCTCCACCGTGCCTCAGCCGAGGTCTCTGTCCTCAATTGGTTTTGAATGCAGGTATACGGTGGGCTCTGTCAATCTCAGATGGGGATGGCACTCCCAAACAGCTCGCACAAAAATTTTGAAAAGAACTCGGTAGGGAGTCCAACTTCAGTAGCTTCTGGAAGACCTAGGGCACACAGATTTTGTCTCCTGCTCCAGCCTTCTAGATCTACAACTTTGGCCATTAACATAGAATTGCTTTCCCGATGTCCAGAGCAGATGTTCTCCAACTCACTTACACAATGGTTCAGGTCATCCGTAGCGAGTTCTAATGAGGGTAAGCACTGGCCATGGTTCTTTACTTGGGCTTGAACTTGGTCTAGTTTACTTTCCAATAAACTAAATTAGGATTTAAATTTGGCCACTAATGCGTCACAGTGTTTGTCTAACAGCGCAGAAATAGCCTCGACTGTGATTGCAGAGTCATCTTTTTTACCAGTTTTAACACTCCTGGTAGCCATTATAAGTGAAAAATAGATGACCGTGAGGTAGAGTACAAAGTTATTATATCTGAATTGTGACAGACATGTGTGTGTGTGTGTAGACCTGTGCCTATGGTTTTAACATTACTGATCTCTTAAATCTCCTTTTGTTTTAAGGTTTATGCATGGCAAGATAATACTATACCACAATATCCCACTCTATTTAGCTATGCACAGAGAGATTTTACCGATTGTTTAAATATATTCTGCATAAATGTTGTCAGTAACCTAAAGAACAGCTTTCCCCATTAATGCACATATCATTATGAGTTATAGAACTTAATTTTTTAATGACAATTTCTGCAGCTTTTTCTTTCCCTTTCCTTATCTATACTGTATATTGTGACAATTATAAAATATAGAATCTTTATAGTATTATTATTATTATTATTATTAAAAATATGAGCAGTTTGACAGCAAAAAAGGAGAGAAAACTTCCAATGAGATGTTTTGGTTAAATCAGCGTGCAGTAGTGTTTCTGGTTATTTAACTACACAATTTAATGTCAATAAAATGTTTGTTTTAATGAAAATATATCAAACACATGCTTTTTGATTGTGTTTTGTAGTGAGTCAAACAGCTACAATTGTATTTGAGACAATTTACAAAAATGCATTCCTAAATACTAAATCAAATATTGCATTTGAATATTTTCCAAACATTTAGACTTTTTAAAAATATACACCTTTCCTAAAGATTCATGTATATCTGCATGGATGGGCGCTTACAAAATTTATAAACATTTCTAACAAATTATAGACAAAAATTATAGACAAACATATGATCCTGTCGAAAATAGGAGAAAAATACTTGTCTACAGCTGAAGAAAAGTGACTGAGATGGCAGCATTTTAAATATTATAATTTAAATTTTGTTAAAAAATTTGAAGGTTTCTAGTCTACATAGAACAACATTGATTTAATGATGATATAATATATCCTGACCATGGGATTCATCTTCTATGATAAATTACTCTCTGAATCAGTTAAGGTTAAGAGAATTGGTTCATCAGGGAAAAACTTTGTTATGGATGTTGGTGCCAGGCATGCTGGTTTGAGTATGTCATTTTCACACATAACCACCTCTAGGGTTTGGAGAGAATAGTATGAAAAAAAGAGAATGTGTCAGTTCTCAGCAAAAACGCTCTGTGCCAGTGGTCAGAGGAGAATGGTGAGACTGTTTTGCATTGATACAAAGGCAGATTGAACCTTGAAAAAGATCTAATGATTGAAGGGTCATAATTTCTGCTGTGACATTTAGGGTAGGGTTAGAAATTACCAGCCAGAAAGCATGGATGTTTCAGGTTGGTGGTAGTGGTATAATGAAGGCACTTTTTGGGCTCTTTAGTGCCAACTTTGCATTGTTCAAATGCCTCAGCCTACCTGAGTATTGTTACTGACCATGTCTATTACTGTTATAACCACAGGATAGCATGCCATATCACAAAGCTAAAATCATCTTAAACTGGTTTCTTGAAAAGGACAATGAGGTCACTGTACTATGTCCTCCATAGTCAACAGATCCCAATCAAATAGAGCACCCTGGTCATTTGGTTGAACAGGAGATGCAAATCATGGATGTGCAGCCGACAAATCTGCACCAACTGTCACATCTGTGCCAACTCAGCCCTGGGGAATAAGATCTGGTTCACCGGATTACTGAGCCGGCTCCTTGTCCCCCCCCTAGTGTGTCTACGTAGATACTAGTTATTTCTGTTAAACCAAATTAAGTTCACCTGCGTCTTCCTTGTGTGTCTCTATTTATTCCGGTCGAACCCGTAGCTCTTTGTCTGTTCACCATTGTGCACGTTGTCTCTGTCTGTTCTCACGCTGTCCACGAGCTACGTGTTGTCTCGTCTCTCCCCCCAGGACTGAGTAACCTGCCTCTCTGCAAACCCAGCCGGGGAGTGATCTGCAGTGCGACTGCATTGTCTTTTTTTGTTCATTTGTTTGAAGAGTGTGTGAAACAGTAATGAAGAACTCTCGTTTACGTAAACCCTGCATCTGTGTCCGCCCCCGTTACTGGAAGTCATGACACCAACATTGTGACCCTATCACGTCAATATGGATTAAAGTCTCTAAGGAATTCTTCCAGAAAAACCTGGGGGATTATTATTATTAATATTATTATATATCATTTAGTAGTATTCCCTTAAACCACTCCCAGTTCACTCACTCTCACTCACTCATCCATCAATCCATCGCAGGGCACACACACATACACTCATTCACACACTATGGGCAATTTTGGGAAGACCAGATAGCCTAATCTGCATGTCTTTGGACTATGGGAAGAAACCAGAGTACCCGGAGGAAACCCTCCAAGCAGAACGTGCGTAACCATTACACCACCGTGCCGCCACCCACTTCCAGTTATGAAAGATAAAATGTTATGGGTGTAAATGGAATATGAAATATTAAATCTCAAAAAGATTGAATTAAAAGATTCTAATCTTCTGTATGAAATAATTAATTGAAATATAGCAGTACTTGTACAATACAGTACTATTATTATAATGATGATGCAAGTTACAATCAATTAGGCAAGCCAGACAGTTAGGCAGAAAGAGGAAGATCCAAGATGCAAGTCAGACTGAAAAAAAAAAAGAAGGTACATGGAAGAAAGAAGAAGCTAGGTAATCAAGACTGGCCACCAAAGAATAAGTAAAAAAATGTTCAAATGTGGAACAAAATGTTAGGGCGCCAGATGCCATACTTCTAATACATGACCTTTTATTGTTAAGGAGAAGACGTAAATGTGACAAAGTAAAAAGAGGCATAATGAATGCGGAGAATGAATGAGGGAGAGAAAAAAAACATTCTTAATGCTATCATAGACATATGAAATTATCAAATCAATAGAAGTAAATCATGGTTAGACTTTAAGATATATTTAATGATGTATATCTGTGACTATGAACAGTTTTAATACAAGAAAACTTGCCACGTAAACATTAGGTTTGACCTAACTAGGTTTGACATTAGGTTTCAGTCTGGTTTGATCCCCCCACCCCCCTCTTATATCCTAGATATATATCCTTTATATCTTACCTCACATAGCCGTTATGGTTATTACTTTGCTGCACTATGGTTGCACTTTATTACTTGCCGGGAGATGTTGCCAAATGATATCTCGTTGTTATCTATACTTGTTATGTTTAACAATGACAATAAATTGAAATTGAATTGAATTGAAATTGAAATTAGGTTCTGTATGTTTGAGGAGATGTTCTCTAAACTGTTTTTTTTTTTTTCTCAATCGTGGTCACCTTGTGTAAGTAGAATTATGATAACTCATATTTCATTGTTAAATAACGTCTAATATATTTGGCTCTTTAATAGTGTTTTTGTAGGTGGATAAAGTGCTGATATTGACATCAGCAAATGCTTTTTAACCAGAGCTAGCTAGCTTAAAATTAACATAATTTTTTTTTCTGGATGCCATGGTGTCTGCGGACAATTAAGGTTATCGCATGTGTACAACAAAAAACTTTATAACTGAATATTTTAGGTTATAATTATGAAAAATGGTGTTGTCATGATTCCAGTGAAATGCAACATGTATCTGACTGAATTTTCGTACCACATAACATTCTGTAATGTTGTGGCATAGACAATCATAAGCAGACAACAACACAAAATTGCAGAATATTGTGCCACATTACAGGATGTTGTGACATAGACGACCAGCAGGAAAGCTTATTATCTATGCCACAACATTACAACATAGCTTGTCTGCTTGTTGTGTAAGGAGAATTTACAGCATATTGTGTCTAAAATTATTTATTAATGTTTAGTTCTAATGACTATGCACTTTGTATCAATATTTGTACATGATTAGTGGTAATTTTGTATAAAAAAACAAAGACATCACAAAAAGTACAGAATACAGAAGTTTCCAACTTCTGAAAAGTAGTACATTTTTACACACTCAATAATTTCTGTATTGTAAATGTTTTTTGTCATTGTTCTTAGAAAATATTCTAATATATTTAGATCCTGGATTTTTTTATTTTTATGAACTACTATATAAACTGTAATTATCAAAAATAAAAAAGAGATATTGAATTTCACTTGATATTTCACTTTATGTGTAATGAATCAAGAATATGTGAGAGTTTCACCTTTTGAATTAAATTATGATATTCAAATTTTATATTGTGACATATTGTCAATGTGGGCGTTGATAGAAAGGCACATTGAAACTTGAAGATGATGGGCTACAGCAGCAAAAGACCACACTGGGTGCCACTGCTGTCAGGTAATAACAGAACACTGAAGCTGCAATTTGCCTCGGCTAACCAAAATTATTTGTTAGCCCAGGCACATGGAAGATTGGAAAACGTTTTCCTGGTCTGATGTCTCAATTCTAGTCTCAATTTCAGCTGCAACATTCAGGGTGGGGTCGGAATTGACTCAATTGGGAGTCTAAGAAGACTCTCAAAGTCTCCAAGGCATGTTTCCAGCATCTTGTTGAATCTATGCCTTGAAGAATTAAGATGGTTTTGAAAACAAACAAAAAAAATGTAATAGCAAGGTGTAAATAATGAAGTGGCAGTGAGTGTATTATTCACTGCAATAATTATCCAAAATTATTAAGTCCTCGTAAGTATATATCCATGACTATGAACGGTTTTAATACATGAAAACTTGCCACTTAAATGTTATGTTTGAGGAGATGCTCTGGCACAGCAGGACTAAACTAGTGTTCAGTGTTTTTGTAGATGGATAAAGTGCTGATATTGACATCAGCAAACTAAATGCTTTTTAACCAGAACTAACTAGCTTATTTTTATGTTTTTTTCTGGATGCCATGGTGTCTGTAGACAATTGTGAGACATTAAGGTTAACACATGTGTACAACCAAAAACGTATAACTAAATATTTTATGTTATAATTATAACATAAAACTTTGTGTAAACAAATATATAAAATATAAAATATAAAAAATTCCAATGAAATGCAACATGCATCTGACTGAACTTTCGTCCCACATAACATCCTGTAATGTTGGGGTGTAGACAATCATAAGCAGACAGGCTTATCACCTACACAAAATTACAGAATATTATGCCACATTACAGGATGTTGTCCTGGTAGGTAATAAGTATTTCTATATTTAAATCCATATTACATATTCCAAATTTTTTGGCCAGGCCAATAAGTTATTCTCTTCATGCCATCTTCATTTATCCTGTAACAGATAAAAACAAATTTCTTCAATGATGTTTTAACAATGTTTTTAAAATGTTTTTACTACTGTTTGGATCACTTTGTAAATAAGCAGGTATAAAGGTGTTCCTCACAAAAAGTATATAAAAATGAACACGCATAAATAAATGAACACTTACTTTTGTAAACTAATAATGGCAAACATCATTAAAAGTGGTCTCGAGAAATGTCATTTGGATTCCATTCATTTGGATTCCACTCTATTCATTCCATTTCCCCCCAGAACATCATATCATATGGGTGTAAATGGATCAATGTTTCCTTATGTTTAACAGTACATGTGAACTTGTGAGATTATTATTATAATAATAATAATAATAATAATAAATAAATTTATAAATATTATTCCCATAAACCATTTCTTGTTATGAAAGCTGAATTTTATGGCCTAAAATCGAATATGAAACATGAAATCTCAAAAACCTTTAATTTGTCAGGGATAACCTCTAGAGGGCGCCAAAGCGCCCTGTCTTTTGTGTAGTTCTTTTTTAGTTTGTTATACTTCATTTCCCGGTTTCTCAACTCGGTCAGGTCACGTGGGCGTGCACCTGATCCGAGTTGATATTTAGTTGATTATAAATAGCTTGCTTTGAGTTCCTACCCTTGTCTTGCATTTGTTACATTGAGTTTAAGAGAAGGTGGATGTTTCTGGTTTGTTTATACGTGTTTTAGTTTCGTTTATTATTAAAGTGTTTTGTTTCTTGATTCATTTATTTCCCTGTTTTATGTGTTTATGTTAAATAAATAAATCGTTTCCCTGAAAAACCTGGATCCTCTGCATTTATGCCTCGCACAACCCCGGAGCGTGACATAATTAATAAACTCTAATCTTCTGTATGGAATATTTAAATGAAACGTATCAGTACTTGTATGTGGTAAGTAATTTCTGATAATAAAGATAATGCAAGTTACAATCAATTTGGCAAGCCAGTCAGTTAGGCAGAAAGAGGAAGATCCACAATGCAAGTCAGACTAAAAAAAAGAAGGTCTTGGCTCAGGTCTTGCTGAAAACCTGCTTGAGATCATGATAATGAGGTGGGACCTTGGAGATATCCGGAGGTTCCTCGGGCGTGATGGGAGTGGGGAGTGTAGGGAGYGCAGAGYGAAGGCACGACGTGGCACAAGAGGGGCTCCAACCCGTGATAACATGCTTGATCCAGTCAATCTGGGGACCATGGAGAGCTAGCCATGGGAGACCGAGGACCAAAGCGGCGTGTGACTTATTGATCAYGAAAAGGCAAMTCTCYTCAGAATGATTCCCCGATGTTCTCAAGGTGAGTGGACGWGTCTTGTGAGTGATGGCTGGTAGAGGGCTTCTCTCCTCATCCGATATGCGGGTTCTGCCCAGCTGCATGGGCTCCTCCTGATTAGTTGGCATTGGAGGAGATATCGGGCGGAATGTCCTGGGAGGTGTTTGTCTCCTCGCGGGGGGTGACCTCCGGGTTGGTCGTCTTGAACAAAGACGCGAGTCGATCCTCCCGGCGGGGTCCATGAGTTCATGGAGATCGGACCGAAGTTCGCGGGAGACTAGCTCATCCTTGAGTGTCTCCGAAAGTCCTTCCAGGAAGACATCCGTTAGAGCTCTGTCATTCCATCCATTCGAGGCGGCTAAGGTCCGAAACTCGATGGCGTAGTCATATGCAGAGCGTGATCCCTCGGTCAAAAACCCTCCTCATCTCTCCAGAAAAAAACCTCAAAACTGTCACAACAAGGGTCGTGAATGTCCCAAAGTGCGGTGCTCCATTCTCGGGCCCTCCCAGTGAGGAGAGTGATAACATATGCTACCGAGATCTTTCTGAATGGAAGGTGGAGGCCTGAAGCTCAAAAATCAGAGAGCACTGAGATAAAAAGGATCTACAGGTACCTGGTTCTCCACCGGACTGAGCTGTAGAAACCTGAAGGCGCTGCATTTGGGCTGTGACGTCCGTGAGGGTCTGCCTGGTGGTGACAAGCTCCTCCTGATGTTTGCCTAGGAGAGCGCCTTGATTCTCCAGTGCTTGCCTCATCCTGTCCACTCCTGCTGGATCCATAGAGGCCAGATTATTCTGTCAGAGAACGTGGCTTTCGTTAGCTGCTGAGGTAGATCCAGATGCAGGGGCGGCGGCTGAGCAGGTGCTGTGCTCGGGTTGTAAACTGTTTTTTGCGCGCAGGTCTGCTGAGGAGCGTTGAGTCTATTCGCTGCCGAAGAGGAGGGGCGTGCGCGCTGGGTCGAGCGCAGTTGAATCTGTGAGCGTGGTGCTTGTGCCGAGACGTGAAGATCAGCCGTGGTCGAAAAAACGTGTGCGTTGGGTCGAGAGCCGTTAAATCCGTGAGCGTGGCATCCGTGCCAAGCTGTGAAGAAAAGCCGTGGTCGAGAAGGAGCGCGTTGGGTCGAAAGCCGTTAAATCTGTGAGCGTGGTGTCCGTGCCGAGACGTGAAGATAAGCCGTAGTCGGGAGAGAGAGCGCGTTGAGTTGAAAACTGGGAAATCCGTCAGCGAGGCAAACAAATCCGAATCGTAAGACAACGGGGAAGAAACGAGAAACGAAACAAGACTTCGGTAACGTGATCACAATCAAAAAATAAACGCGAGAAAATTGGCTAGAGCACTCAATAATCTGGCGAAGAACTGGTGTGCTGTGCTTCCCTAAAAACCCAAGGAAATCAGCGCTGGATAAGAAACCGGTGTGTAGGTGGGGCGGTCCAGGGGCGTGGGAAATGTCATGACAGCGTGGGAAAACAAACCAGCGTGATGAGGAGCTTGACAGCATGGGAACGGAAATGTCAATGAAGTGCACGAGGGTGCCGAGAGCGTGACAGGTTATTAAGCATAACTTTGCAAAGGTGTTTAAACTAGCAAAGGCAATGTCTGATGAAGTAGTTTGCTCTGACCCCATCCCAATGAGACGTGGTGACATATCTTACAGCAGGTTATAGTCGCTAAACCGCTGGATGTCCAAGTGGTGTTTGATAAATAGCATGGGCTTTATAGATAACTGGAAGACCTTTGAGGGCAAAGCTGGCCTGTTGTGGTGGGACGGTGTCCATCCCACTCTGGAACGTGCTGCTCTCATTTCTTGTAGTATAGCGCATAGTCTTAGAAGAGGACTAGTTAATAGGTGACTATCCAGAGCCTAGGCCAGGGAGCAGACAAACAGGCTAAACCAACCATCTGCTAGCTGCATAGAGTCGTCCCTCAGTCGACTCATCATATTGAGACTGTGTCTGTTCCCCGAGCTAAACACAAATTTAGAAAGACTCAGAAAGTTTGTTTTAGTAATTTAATTAACATAGATTACACAAACTCAGAGGACACTGAATGTGCAGCCAGCACCTCTGATCTGAAGCTAGGACTGTTAAATATTAGATCTCTCACATCTAAAGCAGTTATTGTTAATGAAATTATCACAGATCAGGAGTTTGATGTACTCTGTTTAACAGAAACCTGGATTAAACAGGACAAGTAGGTAGCTTTAAATGAAGCTAGGCCTCCTGGATACAGCTATATACATCAGCCTCGGCTAAGTGGTAGAGGAGGAGGCATTGCAGTTATTTACCATGATAATCTGACTATTGTACAAAAACATGGACACAAATTTAATGCATTTGAAGTTCTCTATAGTAACATAAGTGTAGCTACAAATATTAAGTCTGCTCAACCGATCCCACTAATTATCATTTGCAGACCCGTAGGGCCATACTGAATTTCTTTGTGAATTTGTAGATTTCCTCTTAAACCTAGTCATTTCTGTAGACAAAGCGTTAATTGCTGCAGATTTTAATATTAATTTTGAGAATCCAGAAAACCCGCTGAGAACAGCATTTATGTCAATTCTACATGTTCTCTAGTAGAGTTTGGTGTTCCACAGCGTTCGGTTTTAGGCCCACCGCTTTTTTCCCTTTACATGCTTCCTTTGGCCAACATAATTTGTAAGCATGAATTTCTAGTTTGTAAGCATTAGTTTTCATTGTTATGCTGATGACACACAGTTAAATGTCTCAGCAAAACCAGAGGAGAAAAAACAGATTGCTAAATTTGAGCAATGAGTAAAGGATATAAGAGTCTCGATGCTAATTAACTTCCTTTAGCTTAATCCTGATGAGACTAGAACCAGAAGATACTAGCACATCACCCATATCTTATCTTCACTTCATTGGCTCCCTGTGAAATTTAGCATTTTTCTTACAAAGCTCCAAAGTTATGGAATAGCCTTCCAAATAGTGTTCGGGACTCAGACACAATCTCACTGTTTAAATCTAGGCTAAAAACCTATTTACTTAACCAAGCATTTTGTAAATAGATTTGTCTTAGGTAAAGGAGCAGATCTGGGGGACTCATGGACGTAGAGTATTATGGTGAACTGGTATGTTTAGATGCTGTCTTCCCCACCCTTATTGATCACTCAGGTTTGTTGACGGTGAGGTTATTGGTTGCTTTACATCTCAGGGCTCTCCCTTTAAGTTATGCTGTTATAATTGGTCTTGCCTGAGTCAGTGCTTGCAATCTACACTAAATATACATTCACCTTATACATTATGTGACTGTGACCATACCTAACTGTTATCTCTCCTCTTTTGCTCTCCCCCCTCTCTCTGTCGAGATGTCGTTGCTGTCTTGTATGCAGATCAATTCCTGCTTTCTGTTTCACCCAAATGAGGATGGGTTCCCTGTTGCGACCGGTTCCTCTCAAGGTTTCTTCCTATTGCCGTCTCAGGGAGTTTTTCCTTGCCACTGTCGCACTTGGCTTGGTCATCAGGGACCATCTGACCATTTTAACTAATACACATTCACATTCCATACAAACTTAAATAATTATTTCATTGTGTAATGCTCTTTTGCGACAATGACAATTGTTAAAAGCGCAATACAAATTAAATTGAATTAAATTGAATATACACTACCGCTCAAGAGTTTGTAATCACTTTCTAACTCCATGGTCGTTCCTGATATTTATTTATTTCCACATTGTAAAGCAGTGCTGTAGGCATCCAAAATATGCAATAATTTCACAGTTAATGTTAAGATGTATCTGCTACTCATGATCTGTAAAGCTTTTATGAACTATACCTCTAATCTCTAATTTGGTGATTTTTGAGGCTGGTAACTCAAAATTAACTTCTCCTCTGCAGCATAAATAAGTTTTGGTCTTCCCTCTGGGAAAGTCTTTATGAGAGCCAGTTTCATCGTGATATTTGATGGGTTTTCCAAATGCATTGGACAATACTGTCAATATTGACAGAACAGTATTGAACATGGACATGGATTTATTATTATTTTATAATAGATTTGTGAATATGTCCTATTTTAATACAAGAAAACGTATTATATTGATTTTAAATTGTGCATATTTAACCAGATGCTTGTCCTCAACTTTTTTCTGGATTGGGGTCATTTTCTTGGGTGAGTAGCATTATGATCAAATAATGGACTCATATTTTGTTGCAACAGGTTCAACATACTTCAACAATAAAAATTGATAGTTCTGTTTACTTAAAATTGAAAACATCATTATTTAAAAAATAATGATGTAACTGATTACCTCAAATATTTTGAGTTTTGCCAATTTAATCGGGTTTACAGTGTACAGCTGAAACCAAATAAATCACTAATTTATCCATGAATTATTAAAATAGCCAGAGACAGTCTCCTTGCTGTTTTTCCTTGAAGCATTCTGTAACTTTATGCATGCGTCTGAGCGCTGATTAGACTACATAGAGAAGTCCAGTCTCCCAACAGACCCCGAGCGACACCCCCCGCTGTATTTTATAGCGTGAGGAGAAGCCCGGGATCATTAGCGGTGATAGCTCATCAGCCGTGCCTAATTCCGCGGCCCAGCTAGTGATGGAGGAGCAATATTGTTTTGGCCGCACTAGCCTGAGAAGCCGTCTAGCTTGTGAGCGAGGACTGATATTGATTTGGGTGCACACCCATCACAGGCGGACGCCGTGACAACTTTAACACAATAAATAACCCAACCAGGTGTTCATTTGTAAATGACTCACTACATTTCATTTGACCCAACATGAGCAACCCAACAATGTGTTTAAAGTACCCGAAATAACCCAGAATTTTGACCCAGCATAAGCAAACCAACAATGTGTTTACAGAAACAACACAACATTTTTAGAGAATCTTTTTTGAGTGCTAGTGAACTTGTTTCAATGTTCAACTTCAGTGTTTTTCAATGATTTTTCATGCTTGTTGTATAAAATACACAGATGTGGAAATTACCATTACTGTAGTATTTCTTCGATACAACATATTGTTTTGACTTTTTTATGACTTAATAATATTTTAAAACTGAGACGACGGAAAATGTTACTTTGCGCTCTAATACAGTTGGCTCTTCATTTTAGCATTTTTGTAAAGTTGCTAATAGTAGATATTGACATTAGTAATAAGCATAACATTTTCTGTGTAAACAAATATGACGCTGCCACAATTACAATGAAATTAAACATGTATCTGACTGAACTTTAGTATTACACAGCATACTGTAAAATTACAAAAATCACAACAGCATTTCACAACAGGCGCTGCTGGAGCAGCTTTCACAGGTTTGCAGGCGATGGTAGCCAAGCTATCATGTCTCCCCACCGAGGAGTCAGAGATGTGTTTCTACCAGACCTCCACAGAAAGGCCCAGCACCTGTTAACTAAGCTCATGCCACATGACGACACTGAGGAGTTTTGCAGTTTGCTGGCCCCAACGGGAGTGAAGCAGCATTCTAATCATGGACGCAGAGGCAGAAGGTGAGGCTAATAATCCATCTAATCCATTTTTCTTGCCTTGAAAAATGTTGAAGCACAATGGCAGATTTGCCCAGCTGCAAAAAGATGACCACATCTAAAACAATGCTGGGAACAGGTGTTGGAAATCGAGGGTGAAACCAAAGCATCTCTGCAGCCCTGGCCGGCTCCTACTTCATGCAAGTTGCAAGATACGGCAAGTTGTAAGACCTCCTTGTGGTACCACAGGCCAAGGTGGACACAATTAGGCACCTGGCTCATTCAACCCCATTGGACATCTGGGGCAAACAACACAATTGAAAAAAGTCAGTGATCACTTCCACTGGCTGCGGCGGTTGCAAATCAAGCACCTCCATGTACCAACATCACATTAACATAGGTAGTTAATCTGATTAACTGCCATGTTGAGTGGTTTAATTAGATGCTGAAAAAGAATTTTACAATAAGTGGTGTACGTTCCTACATTCAAACTCACAACTCTTTATCTGACCCAGACCAGATGTCCTTGCCTTATCATTTATTCAATAGCAACTACAATGAGTTAGTTTATGTTCTATTCTCTGCCTTGTCTTCCTATGTTTCATCAGACAGGTTTAAAACTTCTATAGTCTAGGTGGCACACTTACTTCCCCAAGAGGTACCCCTCTTGCTCTCCAGTGCCACCTAGACTATAGATGCTTTAAACCTGTCTGATGAAACATAGGAAGAGGAACCTGTAAGAACCTGTCAGGTCCTGGCCTGCTGGCAAAAGCCATTCACGGTGGTGGAAAGGGTCCTGTGAACTTCTGACTGCAACAGCTGTAAGCGGAAAAGCCCTTGAACACTTGTCATGCCTCTCAGCTCTTGCTTCTCTTTTGTTGGTGAACAGGGCTACAAGCTGGTCAGCATGGCGAGGATGTGTTCTCCAACGAACAAGGGCTCACACAATTGTATGCCACAACGTCAAAATGCTGCCCAGCAAGATCATCAGACAGTTTACCAAGCCCCTGAAGCCCGCCGCTGTGCCACAAATACCGAGGTTGAAAGAATGTTACAACATGGCATCATGGAGGAGTTAACTAGCCCCTGGTCTAGCCCCATAGTGACAGTGCCCAAGCCCCATGGGCCGTTCTACCTATGTAATAATTTCCAGCATCTTATATCTGAATTTTGTGCCTACACACTGCCCCAAGTAGATGATCTTGTGGACCGACTGGGCAAGGCTCGGTAAATTTGTACTTTAGACCTAACTAAGCGCTTCCGGGCAGGTGGCCCTCACATCAAAGGCTAGGGAGAAATCAAGGCTTTACGCCAACTAGGGCCATTGGTGCTCCAGCTACGTTCCAGTGGCTAATATACATTATATTATGCTGCCACCATGAGATTCTGCTGTGGACCTTAATGATGTCAGCAGGGAGGATCATCTATTTCATCATAGGAAGGTATTCGAGGAGCTAGAAAAAGATGGGATTACTGCAACTCCCAGAAAATGTCACTTAGGGCTGACCAAGACACAGTACTTCATGTACAAGATTAGATGTTCAGCAACTACAAGAAAAAAGTGTAGGCCCGCTGATCTTACCTGAAACCCACTACAAAAACCAGGTGCATGCACTTCTGGGCATAGCAAATAAAATGTAGAGAAGTAAAATGGGAGTTTTGTCTCCTCTATGGCAGTACCCCTGTCAGGCATGCTGAAAAAGGGACTTCCAGAAAAAGTGTGTTGGACAAAACTTTCAAACAATTAAGGACCCACTTCACCAATTTCTCATCTTCTAGAACCCTGATTTCAACTGCCCGTTCCTGGTACACATGGACTCCTCTGAGACTGGGCTCAAAGCAGTGCTCACACAGGAGTTTGGTGGTGAAGAAAATCCTGTATATGAGTAAAAAGCTCAGATATTTTTACTATACTAACCCTTGTATAAGGCATTGGTTTCTCCCAAAACAAAAAATGCCAAACCAATGGGAAAGCCTCTTTCCCATCAGATCTCGAGTCAGTACAGTGCTCGATCAGGAACCTGACCCTCCAGAGACAGCAGCGGGCAAACTTTTTGTCCCAGAGGCAGAATGATCTTGTGTCTTGGCAATGGCTCAAAGCTGGCCTTACACCCTGGGGCGGCACATACATTAGCCCTTGTTCAGCAATGTTTCTGGTGGCCCACCATGAGGGATCCACTGGTTTTTGAGAGCTTGTGATGTCTGCGCCAGAAAAAAGACCAGCAACAAGCCTCATCTGATCTTCTCAGAACGTGGAAGTGGGACCTGGAAATGGCCATTTGATGCATGGAACGAGCCCTATTTCTGAAGCCGGATTCTTCGTGGACTCCTTGCCCATGTCGGCCACTGGCCTCTTACCTTTTTAATGGAGGTCTTGATCCCTTCTACCCAAACCTTTATTCGTTGATGCTGAAAGATCCGCCAGTCCATCTCAGACTTTAAACAACAAGCCAACCAGTACCTTTCCAGTCACCATTACTGCCACAAGCCAGCTAGATCAACACACCACTTCCAGGTCCTAACTCCACCACAGTTTTTTCTCCCTGCCCACTTACCCACACACACCTAAACCCGGTTAAGCAATTATCTTGCAGCTTTATAAGCAAGCAGAGAGAACCACTCAAAGCTGAAAATCTCTCTTGTGTGCCTCGCGGGTTCCTTTTCCATGTGTTTTTCTGGTATACTCTTGTCTCTGTATCGACCTTGCCTGTTTTTCAGATTTCTCTCTTGTGTTCACTCTTTGATACCGTCGCTATTCTCGGTCTGACTACTGTGTACAACTCCCGCATGCTCTTTGGACTTTGGATTGGTACTCATGTTTCTGGATTTGTTTGTTCTCACTGCTGGACTCCGGGTTATCAACAACGACTCTGCTAAGACTTTGCTGTCCCGCCATCCACAAATTGACTTTCACTCGGCATGTGAGCACTTCCGCGTTCACAGACATTGGGGGGCAGTGCTTATGCTGCATGTTGGCATCTTTTTCTCCAAGGAGGTTAATCCATTGCACTCTGTTTGTCATCTTATGTTCGCAAACCAGATCAGCAACAGATAAATGATCACACCTGTTTTATCCAAGCACAAAACATGCTCACAAAATCCATGATTTCTCTCGCACTCTACGTCCAGGGTTGTGGAGATTCCCCTCACATCATAGCCCCACCTCCTCTTTCATCAGAGAGGATTCCCCCATTCATCCCAGTCACTCACTGATTCACATGCACAGGTTCTCTCCTCTGCTCCTGCTGTACATGCTTGCTAAAACTCCTGTTTTTTAATAACGCTTTCAGAATAACTGTAATCTGCCCCATCTCTGACATGGTAATACTTACTGCCTCTGGATAGTTATAAAACTTTCTCCCTTTGTTTACCCAGCTTTCACTACAATATGTTAAATGGCTTATGGTATTTGATGTGAAGGATATATGATACAGGGTGTTAGGCAAAGTATTTACAAACTTCCATGAATAAACTAGAAAATATTTGACACCCTGTCATGTACTGTATGTGTGTATTTCTCTCCTGGTCTGCAAGATTGTCAGAAACAAATAAAGCAAACAAATAAAAATTAATATTGCATATAGTAAAAATGATAATAAAATTCTTCGGGACATGATTTGAAGAAAGACAGATATAGCATACACTTTTTATAATGATTTTTGTTTGTTTGTTTTTATTACATCACAAACTGGGTTAGAGAAAATTGCAGATAAACATCCAAAAAAAAAAAAAACTGATGAACTGAAAGTAGCAATTTCTGTATTTACAGAAAATACAGAGAATAATGGTGTACAGTATAACCCTTCAGAATTGACCTAACAATGAAATAACAATGTCTATGCTATAGATTTGTAGAATCTAAGCATAGACATGCACAAACAATTTAATTTATTCACAGCAGTAGAATCGTACATCATTCAGCGCTGTGTCATCTCCCACACCTTTTGGTTCCTCTACAATTGTCTGGATCCCACAGATGCCGGTTCCTGTACAGGGGTCACTCCATGAGCCCCAGTCACCCCAAGACATTCCTGCACCTTTAATTTCCTCATCATTCCCACTGCATTTAAACCTGGGAAATATTAAGCAGGTTTCATATAAAACAGAAATATTGTATACATAAATATGTATACATATTTTCAATGCATTATTTTAAAGTGATTGTACTGTATATCGTTAGGAAAAAAAATCAAAGTGATAATTTTTAGCCTTACATCTTGTTAGCATTTTAAGACAGTACCCAATGTACTCTATTAGCAAACAAACTGCATATGATGTTTTGAGACAAAATTTACTGAGGTTGCATAGATGTTTGTTTTTAAATTATGTAATATTGAGCTTGTGTAGTTACTTGATATTATTTGCTGCTGTGTCATCCCACATCGTTCCTTGGTAAGGTTCCACACGTAGCTGAAAACTTGTTAACATCCCAGAATTACACCATTGAATATCGGTCCATTTTCCCCAGCTGAAATAGAAAAAACCCAAACATACACACTGTTACTGTTTTATTTGTTTGCAAAAAAATAAAAATAAATAAATATATATATATTATGGCAGTCACACATCATGAAGTATGCACACCAGCCAGCAGAGGGTGTCATGGACAGTCAGCACCATAGCAATGGCAAAGATGGTATAGCAGCAATATACCATCTTTGCAATATCATGAATATACTAACTTATTGCATATACACATAATGGAGCTACATTGGGAAGGAAATGCTCAAATAACCATTGAGCTCAGTTTCTGTCATTGTGACAATCTACAGAACAGTCTGCCCAAACAGAGCAACCACTCTTTCCAGTGGTTCAACAAAACCCTGCCACAACTCCTACATGGTCCTGCCTTCTGTGAGGGGCATGATGAATTACACCACAATGATGTCCTATGACAGAGCCATCCTGATAGTCCAATCAGCTGATTCCTCTCATACTCCAAAGAATTAAGCAATTAGAGTCCTCCTTGTGGCCTCGAGATGGCAGACAAGCCCATATTTTGCCATCCATCAGCACCATGATCAGAACCACATGACCTAATACAACCTTTTGGATTGGGACAAGCAGTTATTATCATCTAAATCCCAACATGTAGTTGTAGAATCTCCTGCTTTTGCTGCAGTTCTTTAAGAGCTCTCCTCATAAACCTGTGCATTTCTAAAAGCAATCACATCAGAAAATGTAGGAAAAGTGTAGGAAAACTGTCTGCTCTTGCAAGAACCTCATCTTCCATGTATTGGTGTAGATGATTCTGTGGTATGTTACGGTTGCCCAAGACAATAACATACAGCTAGGTAAATCAATTGAGTGTGCTGTTAAGGCAAGCTAACAGAACATGGTCAGAATGCATCAAACAATATTTCAACCAGATGGTGGCTAATTCAAACCAACTGTTCATCTTTGACTGAAGAAAGACATTAAAGGCTCCCATATCAATAAAGAGGCTGGCCCACATAACTGTCCCACATAAATGGAAGCACCATCAAGCAGCATCTCCTACACAGGGACCTGCTGCATTGCTACTAACTAGGCATTGTTTTCTACACTAGGCAATGCAATCTTTATAATGACTTTCCAGTACATTATGTAAGTGATTCTTACTGGGAGGTCTGACATTAAACACTGATTATGTTTGTAAGTATGGTTCTACAAACTTCCATTTTTCGTTTATTGTTAAAAACATAATAATAAGGGAAATAGGAAGGGTCATACAGCTCAGGGGCAACTGACAATCTGTATATCGTTAAGAAATCCGAGAATGAAATGGGATTTAAAGAACATACCTTCCAGTGTCTGATTGTACTGTGGCATAGTCAGAGTATGGTCCTGATCCTCCAAGTGAGTTAACACAGTGAAGACGGATTCCATTTAGTGCCGTGTTATCACCAATTAGCAGCGATTCCCAGTAACCTGCAACCTGAGAACACATAGTTACTATAGAAAATATTATTTACTGTATTCTTATGTAGTGAATATATTTCTCCATTTATTGTCACTGCAAACCTCACCAGCAAAAGCAGAAGGAAATAGATTAATGCACGAATGAAAAACATGACATAATTAGTGTGAACAGAAAAACTTACATTGTAGGTGTCGTAAGAATCAATATAGTAACAGTTTTTCATTTAAAACTGATGCTACTAAACTAAAGAGATCTTTGCTAAACAAACCTGTCTCAGAAAAACAACAATTAAACACTCACCTTAAGACTAAAGCCTGCAGCATAGTAACCATTTGGACACATTTCTTTAAGACCCCAAGTTCCCCAGCGTTGTCCATTATCCACAAATAACAGTGACTGATAGGGCCTATCAGCAGTTCGCTGAGTTCGTTTTCCCATTACATGGCATCCAAACAATGCCAGGAAAATGACAAGTGTATTGCAAACTAGCCGATGCATTGGTGCTGACTTGGTTGACAGGTCTCTCCTTGTAATCTATAGTGAAGTTCTGACTCAAAACCTGGCCAAATCATATTTGGTCTATTGATTTTTCTAGATCAGCTGTTTTTAAAAAACCTTGATCCAGGACAAAGTTCACAAAGTGATACTTTGATCCTAAACCTCAGCACGCCTCTGTTTTTAGTAAATATATCTTATATCAAATGCTAGGACATAGAATCTCTCCATGACTTTAAATTGTGTAGATTATTCATTTAGTACTTCTATGCCTTCTGTCAAAGTTTTATCAGTGTTTATTAGACCATATTTTTCTTAAAATAATGGACCTAAAGCAGTCCATCTGCTGCTTTTGAGTGAATCATTAAGTGATTTGCAAACAGCGACAAAAATCAACATTTGCCAGATTTTTAGTGGGAGTATTTTACAACAAATATACCTACACAGAATCACCTTAAAACACCTTGAAATTAATTTGTCTTTCCTGATTTTTATCTCTTTCTACATTGTAAAACAGTACTGGAGTCATCTATTGTCATGCATTATTTCATTATTTGGAAAAAAAAATCTAATAGTGTATTCTTCTGTAATGTAGGAAATAAATCCAAACCTGTGTCCAAATTTCTGACTGGTACTGTGTGAAGGATTTTCAAAGAATTTGTAAAGACCTGTGAGATCTAGGCACTATATTGCCAAAAGTGTTTGCTCATCTGCCTTTACATATGGTTTTAAGTAATCCAATTCTAAATCTATAGTTTAATATGATGTTGGCCCACCCTTTGCTGGTAACAGTTTTAATTCTTCTGGGAAGGCTTTCCTACAATGTTTAGGGTTAATGGGAATTTTTGATCATTCTTCCACAAGTGCATTTGTGAGGTCAACTCTAATTCATCCCAAAGGTGTTCTATTGGGTTAAGGTCTGTCTAAACTTGCTAATTTTTGTCTTTGTGCACTGGTGCACAGTCATGTTGGAACTGGTGTGCGTTTTTCAGGAGTTGGGCTCAGTCCCTTACTTCCAGTGAAAGGAACTCTTAATGCTTCAGCATTTTAGACAATTTCAACTTTGTGAGAACAGTTTGGAGATGGCCCCTTTCTGTTGCAACATGAGTGCGTATCAGTGCACAAAGCAAGGTCCATAAACACATGGATGAGCGAGTTTGGTGCGGAAGAACTTTACTGGCCTGCAACCCAACAGATCACCTTTGGGATGAATTAGAGCAGAGACTGTGAACCAGGCCTTCTCAGCCATCATTAGTGTATGAACTCACAAATGTGCTTCTGGAAGAATGTTCAAAAACTCCCATCTTTATTGTGTTCTTTTGGGCTAAAGAACACAATAAAGAAAACTCTTTGAATGAGAAGGTGTGTCCAAACCTTTGGTCTATAT
>QMIH01001125.1:74617-125396 GCA_003987875.1 Clarias batrachus | reverse complement strand
CCGCTCTGAGCTGCATCCGGGGTCTGGGGGCGGGCACTCGGCGCTTGTGATTAACCCCTTACACGCCGCTCAAACATAGACATTTCTCAGACCGTGTAATCGGTCCCTGGTATCGGGGGACTTTTAACGAGTACGAGTACTTTAGAAAATGTGGTATCGAGGCCGATACCAGATACCGGTATCGGTGCATCCCTACCTGTCTGGCCAGAAAAATTTTTATCATTTCAGAATGGCCGAATTGTTGGCCTGCATCAATCACTAAAAAAATGACTAGCATTGGGAACCTTTTAATTAAAAAACATTATTAAAACCTGTGAGGACTACGCTGAACCTTCAACACTGTGGAGTAAATGCTTAGTAAAGATGCATGGTAAAAATTGACAGTAGAAATCACAGCTATGTTTAGTAGTAAAAGTAATAGCATTTCCACATGCACATTGTGATGAGAACTTACATAATTGGGACAAAACAGCTGTGTGGCCATAGGAAAACCACTCATTAGTGAGACTAATCAGGCAAAAACACTTCTAGAGTTCATAAACATTTGATTTTGGAGTAATGAAAAAAGGCCATGTAGTCTGATGAGTCCAGATTCTATGCTAGAGCAACGTGTGCATCATAAGAAGGGAAGCACATGAAGTGATGCACTCATCATGCATAGTGGCCCTTGTACAATCCTTTGGAGGCAGTTTTATGATCTGAGCTCGTTTCAGTTGTTCAGGTCAAGGCTCAGCAACAAAATAAATTCAGCTGATTACCCAAGTGTACTGAGTGACCAGGGTCTATGAAGTTTTTTGTTTCCTGCTGGCACAGGCATATTCCAGTATTAAATTTACGAAAGATTGGTTTTGGGAGCATGAAGAATAATTTTTACAACCTAAATTCAGCATCACTCTGTGCAGCATAATCAAAGCTAAAGGTGGTCAATAAAATCTTGGAGTGTACAACTCTTTTTTTTGGGGCCATAAACAGAGAACATCAACATTTCTCAGCCCACATTCAAATACTTTTTAAATTATAAATAGTGGTCATGTAAGTACTGTTCAAAAAACATATTAAAAAACAAACATATTTTTGATTCTATAAATTAACTTACAATGTTACTGGAGGATTGTCCCAAGAACGGTCAGCCTCTAAAAGCTCCTCTGAGTTCCCTGGGCTGCCATGCTGCTCTTTATCTGAACCATAGAAACCTAAAAATGGGGATTTCAGCACATCCTCTGCCCTATGAATAAGTGAGCCGATCTTATCGCCTGAGAAAAGGCAGAGTGACATACAAGAAGGTTACATATACAGAATAAAACCTTTTCATTTTACTTTTGCAAAAAAAAATTGTTTTGTCTCACAGACCTCTAAAAGGCACTGAATTATCATCAGTTAGACCTATGAGGCCCTTTTGACCTTTCAGCTCCTCAAGACTTTCTTCAGCATTCTCCTCCAGCTTGTTGACCCATGCTGGAACATTTTGTGTCCTAACATTAATGCCAGTTTTTTCCAACCAGGCCGGGTACTTCAGATCCGGAACGCTAGTTACACCAGAAAATTCCATCTCTGACTTGTGACTGGTCATCCATCTTGGAAGATGATGCGAGTGTTGTTTATCTCTTTTTGTGGACATAAAACAGTTGAAGTGCAGAGGTTCATGCTTAGATTTTAAACTCCCCATCAGTAAATCATCCACGTACAGTGTTCTTGATGCAGAAGTAGAACTTAATGACTTATTTGGTGTTCCTGCAAGCCTGGATTGAGACCAGCTGCTCAAGTTAGTGCTGTTCTCTAGCTTGGAACTTTCGAACCGGGAGAGAAAAGCTGAAGTGCGTGTCACAGGAAGAGAACCGTCAACAGGAAGTAGCAGCAGATCATCAGTGGTCATGCTAATGTGGTCTGATTCTCTGCGCTTTGAAGCAGTTGGAAGCTTCAAAAAGTTCAGCTCTTGGTCTGTAAGGCTTTCTTTTAACACTGTAAATAAAAAAAGCAAACAATCATTTTAGTAGTAAATAAATGTAGTAGACATAGTAGTAAAAATACTATTCCTTTGTATATCATCTTTAATTTGAAATCGTCATAGCCCATGCTACTATACTATTTGCAAAGAATTTCCTGATGATAAAAACTTCACAGAAGATTCAAGTTATATTACTTCTAACTTACCACTACTGAAGTAGTAAGAAAACATCTTTAACATCAAATAACACACAGCCGAGTACAAATCTGCTGTACAACACTATTAGCTAATAATTTTGGTCATTTTAAATTAAGCCTTCACATTAAATTTAAGGTAAATATTCAGCACTTTTTGTCCTCAGATATAATAAAATGCCCATGCCAATGGCCAAGCCACTGGATAAAATAAAATGAGAGGTTTGCGAAGCTAGTTTGGTTGCATTAACAAAGGCACTCGCGCTCTGGTAACCTAGCAACGTAGGGAGTAATACGCTAACAGCCAATCACGTAAAAGCATCACGATTGGTTGCGCCATATCGTTGTCTCGTGCTGGACTGCTGGATTCCTCTTCATAAGCAGAAAATGAGTGTCGCAGCGGGCGAGGAAATTGTAAATAAAAGAGGAAAAGTCAGCTCGACAGTATGGCAGATTTTTGGATATTATAAGTCTGACCGTAGTCAGACCAATGTCGTCTGCAAATTATACAAGACCGTTGTACCCGCCAAGTCGAGTAATACAACAAACTTTATGTACCACCTTATACCCCTATCTCACCTACGCGGTTTCGCGCAGTGGCTGTAAGTACGGTTCATCATGATTCACCGAAAGTTTTGGCGCTGTGATTACGTTTCCGTCTTTCCACATGAAAAATTAAACATGTTTAATGGATGCTTGCGGACCTTGCAGAACATCGGCGGGCTCATGGTGCCTAACACCGCATCTCACCGCGACTCAAACCGCATAGGTGAGATAGGGGTATTAGCCGCGCTCACCCTTTGGAGCACAGCCGTATTCAACCAACAATACCTGTTGCTGCAACACCGCACAAGCAGCAGACCACCATGGACAGGTACTCTGCATCAGTGCCTTATGACAAAGAATCTAAACAGTACAAAGATATAACGGAGGCAATGGCATATCATATAGCCAAAGACATGCTTCCGCTTAGCACTGTCAAGAAGACAGGTTATAAAAAGCTTATAATAAACTAGCACTAAATTCTCAGGTTTCTCTGTTTATATTTAAAAATTTGCACTATTTTATTACACTTTATTAAGCATTTCTTACATTTTCTTTCATTTTGCACCTTAAATGTTAGAAGATAATTGTTAAATGTTCATTGTGACTTTAGACTTATGTTTACATTTTAATTATTTGAGTTTTCCATTGTTGTTGACATTTCTGTCTTAATAACTGAGGGGATTAGGATCAGAGGAAGGTTAAGTTTAAAATAAAAATGTTTAAATGTAATATATTTTTCTCCTGGTTCTTATTTTAAATGGGTCATAAAAAATATCAATAATTATCGATATCGACCGATTGAAAGACTGATATTGTGATACAGTTTTCAGCCATATCGCCCAGTCCTAAAGTAACATTATCAAACTATGATTCATGTAAGACCCAATAATCTACTCCACCATCTCTGTTTCTGTATCCAGAGCGTAGCAGGCCAGGGGTGCTTTGTTCCTTTGGAAGCTCCAGCTGCCCCACTGACGACACAGAAGACTGAAAATCTGCAATGTAAGCGTCCAGAGCATCAGAGGCTGACTCATAATGTCTGTCTTTGTATTTGATAATGTGAAGTGGTTCAGGATGCAAAGAGCTTTTCAGTCGTCCTGAGCTGGCTAGCAATGAAGTGACAGTTGACTCTGGAGATGGGACCCCGTCTACAAATGCCATGATCCACACAGTGCACCACCATTATCCAGATTCTGTAAAAAAAATAAAAAAAAATAAAATTATAATTATAAGTTAAATTTTGGGCTTTTAAGAGACACCACAGGAAAATTTTATGTCAGGAAAGGAGAAGTTATGACACAGGTTTGTTCTTTGAAAAGTATTCGAGCTTTACGTTATGTATCCATAACCAATTTCTAAAACAATTTTAAATTTTTGTTAATTTGATGTGGTAAAATATTGCTGTTCCTCTATAATCCTAAAGGTCCTGCTCTAAACTACTCACACATTGATAGCACAGCATGAGTATAAATAAATATTTATTAAGTTTGTTTAGAAAATCTGGAGAAAAAAAAAAGAAAGAAAAGGAAATTGTGACACTTGCATAATTGCAATATGAATCGAATCACCACATAGGTATCGTGATAATATCGTATCAGGTGATTCCCATCCCTAAAAAGAAAATTTTCTGACAGGGGGAATCATTTCTGAACAATAAAAGATTTTTAGGACTGATTTAAATATTACAGGGTCCACAAGTTCTGATCATGTCTCCTTATGTGTGATGAATAGATAGAGTTGTGACCTTGAAGTTGCTGAGAAGGCATTCTCACAGCCTTATTGGTTTATTACATTATTGTAGTCTATTAAAACTTATTAAAATAACACATGTGTAAAGTAGGTAATTAAGTAACAACAACAGTTGTTATTGTAAGACACAAAGGTAGGTTGCAGGGCTGCGACTAACGATTATTTTGATAATCGATTAGTTGGGTGATTATTTTTCGATTAATCGGATAAAAACTAATTTAATAGCTTCTTTAATTTCATGTTTTGCTTATAACTATATACAACGATAAATCAGGGTATTAGTTATGTATAAAACTAAACTTTAAAAAATGCAAAAGCCACATATAGAATTTAATGATCTTTAATTTTGACATTTTAAACTTAAATTAAAGACAAAGTTTGTTTTTGAACAGTAAAACTCCTCTAAATATAAAATAAATTAAAAAATGAGCGAAACAATTATTGTACTCTTATTATATTGGATGGCGTCTGTTATAATGGCTGCTTGTTGTGGAGTGCATGGGGGATTTCTTTTTTGAATGAACTCACTTATGCTGACTTTTCTCTTTCTAAAAAAAATTTAAACAAATAAATAACAGCATTTGAGTATGCAAAATACAGCATTTTAACAATAATTGCAGATATTGCCAGCTGATAGAGAAGTAACAGCCAATCAGAAGTAGTGTGTGGAAGTCTGTGATTGGCTGGTTTTGTGGCAGTTTTGTAACACTTGACAAAACTGAGCGAGCGCACAGGCACGAGTCGAGCGCGCACAGAAAATAAATGTTGCTTGCGCATGAAGGCAGTGTGTATCTGTGTGTATCTTTATGTATTTGTGCATCTTGTGGGATGCGCTCCTCAGTAACATGAGCAGTCCAACTAATTAATAACGGCATTCGTTGACAACAAATTTTATTATCGATAATTATCGATTTTATCGATTAGTTGTTGCAGCCCTAGTAGGTTGTATTGTCAAATGCATTTGCAAAACCCATGGATTAAACTGGCTCTCATGAAAGCCATTCCAGGAAAGCAAGATCTAAACTTACCTCTGCTGCAAAGAAGAAGTTAATTTAGAGTTACCAGCCTCAGAAATCAAATGAACATCAGAATAGAGCTGTTAGGAAGGCTTTGCATAGCATAAGTAGCAGGCACATCTCAACAAATATCAGCTGTTCAAAGGAGATTATAGCATATTTTCAGATGCCTTCAACATTGTTTTACAATGTAGAAGGGAATAAAAATCAGGAAAGACCACAGAATTAGAAGGTGTGTCCAAACTTTTGACCTCTTAGTGTATGTCAGATCATTATATTTATATGGTTATGATTACGTTTATGGTTAACATTATATAGGTTATACCATAAAGTTTGCTTTTAAGCCATGCAATAAAATATATATTGTAATTGCATGTAACACTTTAGGTATTGGATTTTTTCCCCAGCTGTGATGAGAATAAACTTATTCCTTTGGAGTTGACTGTGTCTCTGTGAGCTGAAATTTTATTGAACTTCTTAAGGTGAAAACCTTTACAACAACAGGGACTAAAGTGTTTTATGTATATATCTTTCAGTGATGGCTGGTGATCATATGAAGAAGTGAGAAGTTATAACAAATGTATGTTGTTTTAGGTTCATCTCTACTTTGAGAGCCACAAAAACAAAGGAAAAGGAAAGTAATTACTTGTGTTTGCCAATAAAATTGATTTTTATTTGCCCATTGATGAGACTTATAGTGTATATAAATAATGCATTTCTCAACCTTAATAGTTTAATCGCTGATTTTATTATTTATTAAATTTTACCCACCAAACACAAATGTTATGCTATTTTTTATTCCAAACGCTGATATTGATGTTACTTATTTACACTAAGTTACCTTAACCTATCTAAAATACACGTTAATAAACATATGTTCTATTACTAACTTTAAATAAAAGTTCAACAATTCGCTTATGAACTTAAATCTATTAAAAATGACTGAAACTGATTAATGAAGTATATACTCGGTTATTAATAACTGGGTAACCTATTTTACTTTATTTATTCAATTACGAACGCCAACATATTTTTAATACGTTTGTTTTGCTATGTGGTTTTCAAGCTAGCAGAGTTTACAGGCTAATAATATCCTAATTAACACGTTATTACACATTTTAAATAGGAATATGAGTATAAATAACTTGAAGAATGCTTACCTGTGTAAGGATAAAACAAAATTTATTTACTGCAAATGTAAAGAAAACAAAGTAGATAAACGTCTCGCTTAGCAACAGCCATGTTTCTGAAACTGTTGAAATCGAATCAGCTGGTTTTACCGCGCCTTAACGCGCATGCGCCACAGTCACGTGATTTGACTTTTCACTTTGGTTTAAATTCTATGGCATTTTAAGCGCATACTACTATTATTATTATTATTATTATTATTATTATTATTATTATTAAAAGTGATAATTTTATATGTGTTGGACCTGTTCATTGTTTTTTTTTTCTACTCCTATGTTTGTAAGGCAAAATAACAATAAAAATATCTCACACATTAATAATACACTACAATACTAATACATTAATCATCGATAAAATATGCCTACATTTGGTGTTGACCGTACCAAATCCAATGTCACTGACATCGAACAAACGAATGTAGCGCATCTCATTGACCTTATCATCATGGCAGCTGTAAAAGCCCTAATTTGGGTGCCTCGACTCACGTGCGTATATAGGTTGCGCATGCGTAGTAAGGAGTAGGCCATGACAAGTGCTTGTTGAAACCAAACAATAACAGGAGAGAGAGAGAGAGAATCGTCAGTATACTTTATTAAATCAGTTTACAATAATGATGAGGTCTTTTTGTGCGTACAGCTTCGCTGTTCTCTCTATTATTTTATTAATCACGGGAATTGCAATGGTCGTGGCTCATGTTTTCCAAAACCTCTTGTACAACAAGATAAAGCGGGTGAGTCAATCACAGCAAACTTGCTCTATGTGTTGCTAGATTGTGGCGTTTAGTCAGATATTTCACTGGTCGATAAGTAATAAACCTAGACGTAATTAAATGCATTTTACATAAACAACCACATAAACAGAATTTCTATAGGGCTTGGACGAAATAACTAGTGTTTTTTGTTCGCGACTTTTTTGATACACGATGTGATGTTTACGATACCAAACGACTACGATACGGACAATACGATAAAATGTTGAGTGACGGCAATGTATGACGGCAGGATTCATGTGTTTTATTGATCTATTTTTTTGACACTACAGTGTTACCTTGGCATACCATATGAAGCTGTTCCCAAGGCGAGTTCTTAGGGCGAGATTTCATATTGCAAAATTGCATTTTCCTATAGGAAATAATGTAAATGCGGATTTCTGTTCCAGCCATCCAAAAAGAGTTCGCGTGTTCTCCTTGTGCTTGGTGGGTCCACAGTCCAAAGACATGCACATTAGGATAATTGGTGTTCCCAAATTGCCTGTAGGGTGTAAATGTTGATTTGTAAATAAATAGAATGGTCATTTTTAAAAACTGCAGAGGTTCCTAGATGGGTGGATGCAGCTAAGTGCATATCATATTTGTGTGATCAGACTGAATCACTGAGGAAATGCTGTCTGAATTCAGAATTAGGGTGTCTGTGTGGTCTGCAAAATTTCAATGTATTTATATGATCAGACACGTCTGGTCAGAGTGTGAGAAAATGCATAACGTTGTAACAACAGGAGACATGCAGTTAATGAGATTAATGAGATTAGCCAGATTGCCGGATCGGGCTAAGATTTTATAGCAAAGGTGAATTTCATCAATTAAAGCAATTCATCAAGTGAACATGTAAATGCAGGTAGTGTGTTTATGATCTACAAAGTTACTTCTGGCATATGCTTAACTGTAAATATTTAGAAAGTTAAAATATGTTTGAAATAACATTTTAAGCAAATGTTGTAAATTAATAGTTTGTAATAATGCAATGAAATTCTGTTCTGATTAAATTTCTTTATACATGTTTCTAATGGTTAAAATATTTGAAATCTTTACTTCCCTGCCAAAGAAATTTCTTAGTCATCACAGCATTTAGTTTTATTCATACTAATTTAATAAATCACGAGGCAAGTTAGTTTGTATTATAGAGTTGCAAATTATTCCTAAACAATAGTTGAACATGTGAACAATCAGTAATCTATTAATCTTTTTTGAGGATTAATTACTGAGGAAAGGTTGTTTTTGCATGCTTGTAGGGGAAAAAACACTCCAAATAATTAGCAGTTGAACTCATACTTCAGCACAATTTACACATACCTTCTTTTGTTTCATTTAGCATTATATTTATTAGCAACCCAAGGCACATTTTGTAACCAAAGGTGATAAAATATTTGCAAGAAAACCACCTAGTCTGGCAATAGTGCTACTCAACTTTTCACAGCCTGACAAGGCAAATTCTGATTGGCTGTTTTTTCTAGAACATCAGTACCTTTTTTTTTTCAACAATAAAATAAATTAATAAATAAAGTGGCCTTTGAATTTGGAAATCTGTGACACTGCTTAGCTGTTGAAAAATACTGCTCACCTTGTTCAAAATTGAGGCTGCGAAAAATGCAATGTCCAATATCTGAACTGCAATTTTGCCCTCTTGTGGTGTGCAGGTTAATAAATAAGTAACATACAGAACATTGTTATGCAAAACAAACATAATCCATGAGCACGTTTTTTTATTTGTTAAATACCTTATAGCAATTAATTGAGTAATGATTATTGACTTGCCTCCCTAATTATTTTGTAAGGCGGATAACACATGTTTTTTATAACTGTTGAACCCTATTTTTTTAGGCTTTTGTCATTCAGATTATTCTACTAACTAGTAGTATTAAATATCAAATTATATTTCATGTATATTTTTAATTAGTATTATATTTTAAGTCTGTCTGTTTGCTGATCCTTCAGGCTTTCTCTGCTGACCAATCATTGTATTGCTCATCATTTATTACATGGAAAAATATTTGCTAACCTTTGACTTACAGGAAGTGGTGCTGGAAAATGGTACTGATTCCTTTATGGCGTGGCAGGATCCACCACCTCCTGTCTACATGCAGTTTTACTTCTTTAATCTGACGAATCCCAAAGAAGTGCTGTCAGGAGACAGACCTGTGGTGATTGAGATTGGCCCATACACATACAGGTAATGAGCAGCCATGTGTCTTTTACACGTGAGGAGCTTTTTTTACTCATTGGAAATAAAATAATAAAAAGCACTTGACAGTTTGTGCTTCTAAACATTTACAACAGTGTAGTAAATGACACAATGAAACAGACTTTTATTCGTGTTTGACATGCAGCAGTACTGCTTGATTGTCTTGACTATGTGCAACACTAAAACAATTACTAAACACAGTATCATAGTTTTTAGGACTTCACAGCATCAACAAGGATGAAATTCAATGTAATATACCACTGATTTAAATCATTTGTTTGAAATTGCAAGAATGGAAAGAGGACTCTTTCTGTTGTCATGCGTGATCATGGTCGTACTTCTTACCTTCCTCTGAAATTCACCACACAATATATTATCTGTTTATTATCTAAGCAAATTCACAACTCAAAACATTACTAGTAATGAGTCCTTTTGTTGTTTTATACAAATATTTAATGTGTTTGAGGATTTTTCACACCAGGCCAGATCTGGAACACATATTCCCTTTACTTTCTATGGTAAACATTAAAGATGAACAAAAGATAGCCCCAGATACTGGCTGGATCTACAACAAAGTCTTGTAATGTTTCTGTTTCTTTGGTAGAAATATGTTTTTTAAAATCATTTTGGTTACAGTTTTATATTCATGGATGTACCATATGTTTTTATACCACAGAGAACAGAATTATTTTCATTTTTATTTAAGCCAAGTCATCCACACCAAATCTCATATCATCTTGTTGAAGCTGACTATGAGTTTACTTTGTGCTTTTCACTTCCTGTTTTTTTCCTTTCTTTTCTTTTTCCCCAAGAGAGTATCGACCTATGGAAGGAGTAAACTTTATGGAGAATGGCACCAAAGTAGCTGCGGTTAACCCTAAGACGTATATTTTCGAGCCCAACATGTCACGAGGATCTGAAGATGACATAATCAGAACTGTCAACATCCCAGCAATGGTGAGACACTCACTGTATCCTAAATGTTGCATAGTTCATGCTTAGTCATCATGTGATGTTACATTGTCACATGATGATAAAGGGATATGAGTTAAAGGGATAGTTATTTTTTTTAATTCTCTATTAAATCAGGGACAGGGACCAGACCATATACATCAAGGCATATTAAGTTAGAGAACTAACTTAATATGCCTTGATATACACACATGGACAAAATTGTTGGTATCCTTCGGTCAATGAAAGAAAAACTCATAATGGTCACATAAATAACTTTAATCTGACAAAAATAATAATAAATAAGAATTCTATGAATGTTAACCAATGAAAGTCAGTCATTGCTTTTCAACCATGCTTCAACGGAATTATTTAAAAAAATAAACTCATGGAACAGGCCTGGACAAAAATGATGGTACCCCTAGAAAATACTGAAAATAATATGACCAAAGGGACATGTTAATTCAAGGTGTGTCCACTAATTAGCATCACAGGTGTCTACAATCTTGTAATCAGTCAGTGGGCCTATATATAGGGCTCCAGGTAGTCACGGTGTTGTTTGGTGACATGGTATGTACCACACTCAACATGGACCAGAGGAAGCGAAGGAAAGAGTTGTCTCAGGAGAGTCGAAAGAAAATGATAGACAAGCATGTTAAAGGTAAAGGCAATAAGACCATTTCCAAGCAGCTAGATGTTCCTGTGACTACAGTTGCACATATTATTCAGAAATTTAAGATCCATGGGACTGTAGCCGACCTCCCTGGACGTGGACGCACGAGGAAAATTCATGACAAATCAAAGAGACGGATAATCCGAATGGTAACAAAAGAGCCTAGAAAGACTTCTCAAGAGATCCAAGGTGAACTTCATGCTCAAGGAACATCAGTGTCCGATCGCACCATCCGTCGTTGTTTGAGCCAAAGTGGACTACATGGGAGACGACCAAGGAGGACACCATTGTTGAAAACAAATCATAAAAAAGCCAGACTGGAATATGCCAAACTACATGTCGACAAGCCACAAAGCTTTTGGGAGAATGTCCTATGGACAGATGAAACTTTTTGCCAAGGCACATCAGCTCTATGTTCACAGATGGAAAAATGAAGCATATCAAGAAAAGAACACTGTCCCTACTGTGAAACATGGAGGAGGCTCTGTTATGTTCTGGGGCTGCTTTGCTGCATCTGGCACAGGGTGTCTTGAATCTGTGCAGGGTACAATGAAATCTCAAGACTATCAAGGGATTCTAGAGAGAAATGTGCTGGCCAGTGTCAGAAAGCTGGGTCTCAGTCGCAGGTCATGGGTCTTGCAACAGGACAATGACCCAAAACACACAGCTAAAAACACCCAAGAATGGCTAAGAGGAAAACATTGGACTATTCTAAAGTGGCCTTCTATGAGCCCTGACCTCAATCCTATTGAGCATCTTTGGAAGGAGCTGAAACATGCTGTCTGGAAAAGGCACCCTTCAAATCGGAAACAACTGGAGCAGCTTGCTCATGAGGAGTGAGGAGGCCAAAATACCTGCAGAGAGGTGCAGAAGTCTCATTGACAGTTACAGGAATCGTTTGATTGCAGTGATTGCCTCAAAAGGTTGCGCAACAAACTATTAAGTTAGGGGTACCATCATTTTTGTCCAGGCCTGTTCCATGAGTTCATTTTTTTTTATAATTAGGTTGAAGCATGGTTGAAAAGCAATGTCTGACTTTCATTGGTTAACATTCATAGAATTCTTATTTATTATTACTTTTGTCAGATTAAAGTGATTTCTGTGACCATTGTGAGTTTTTCTTTCATTGACCAAAGGGTACCAACAATTTTGTCCACGTGTGTATAGTGGTCCGGTTCTGATTTTTATTAAATGTTAAAGGTCCAGAACGATCAGTGATGAGCAAATTCAATTCAGTTTTATTTATGTCGTGCTTTAAACAATGGTCAATGTTGCAAAGCAGCTTTACAGAATCAAAAAAATTATGGAAAGGTGTGAGGAAATCAGATTGTTGAACCTGGAAATATATCAACTCGATTTAGTCCAGCAGGAACTGAAGCTTCATATGAGTCTCAGCTGCTTGGAATGCATTTTTGCACAGAAACATAGGTTGTGGAATTTGCCTCTGATTAGTTTTACTTGTAATCATGTTTCAGGTGACAAACGTCATAGTCAGTGTGCAGAGCAGGACCTATGGGTGATATTCTTATACACCCTAATTTTTATTTAAAACACACTTGAAAAAAAAAGAAGATCTGTTCCTTTTTCAGGTGGTTTAAAGTTTGTATAAATCTAGTTAAAAAGTTATCATTGCATATCATTTATTTGTTCCCCATATTTGAAGTTGTACAGAAGCTTTTGAATATTTCAACACTGTTTTATTTCAGACTGTAAAATTCAGTTTAAGATGGCAAATTTTGCAAATGATTGGTGATTGATAATAGATTATTGATCATTAATTTTACTAATTATTAATAATAGTAACTGTGTACCCATGTCTTTGTCAGAATAAGTTTTTTCCAACAATCAAGCATTTCCCGTACATTGATTTATTTTTGGTACAGCACACTGATTACTTCCTTCCTCTGCTCTCTCTCACACACAAATCGTGCTGTTGAAAATACAGCCCACCTCACTGTCCTTATTTGAACAACTACGCTGCTAGAAATACAACATCTGATACTGTGCAATGCCTGATCTGCAAGTGCTCTCTCTTGTGGTGGACTCATTAATAGATATGTGAGCTGCTAAAAAATAGCTCATACTTAAATAGTAATTAATTAGTAGTCAGTGAGTTCTCCTCTGGCATCCATTTCCAAGAAGGAGTTTCCTCTACAGAATTTCTGTTTCCTCTATGTTTTTTTTTTTTTTCCTTTGTTTGATTTTGCACACCATTTTATATTAACTTTATAGATTTTTGTGTTTGCTACCTTCCTGTGGTTTTCAATGCTTAAATCAGCCTTTCTGGTACAGAAAGTGTCAGTCTGATGACCTGTAGCTGTCACCAATGTTGATCGTATGAATTAGTAGTTATACAAATGTGCCTAAGAAAATGAATTTAATATGTATTTCGATATCACCGCTGCTGTGTATTTGTTCTGTTTGATTTCCTTCCAGACAGTGATGGAGAAGTTTCAACAATCCACATTTCGTCGCGTGATCTCTGATATTATGATAAGTAAGGGCGAGGGGCTTTTTGGGACTTGGAAAGTGAGAGAGCTGCTTTGGGGCTATGAGGACCCGTTACTGAAGGATCTTCACGCAATCATCCATTCTGTGGACCCCAACTTCGGCCTGTTTTACCAGGTACCGTGATAATTTCATGACATGATTTTTACAGAAATTTAGTGATAAGAGTTTTTAAAAACCATATTGCAGGAGAAAACATGCCTGCAATATTTTTTGTAATCATTAATGGTGTAGAGTGACATTAACAGTTTTAAGAGGAATATGATTACAGATTACTGTCATGCAAAATTTCAATGTTCATGCTTTTTTGTTTAACTGCTTCTTAGGCAATCAATTATCAATTCTCAACCAATCAAAATCTCAATCTTTCTTAATGATGACTTAATTGTTCAGAAAATTAGTCTACTGAATTTTTTTTTTCTTTATTATTTATTCATAATATATATTCATATATATGTTTGTCATACAAAATGTCAGTTACTGAATGTAAATAATTCTCCTTTATATAGCTGTTGTGTAAAATCAGTGTTGCATTTATAATCCTGTAAAGTGTACTGAATATTACTGAATGAGACATGACATTAAGCCTGCCATTGACGGGGTAAGGAAATCGTGCTTTTAACACTACAGTTGTGATTTATTTGTGTATTCCACTTCAGATGAATGGCACAGATGATGGGGAGTATGTTTTTTACACCGGCAAGCAGAACTATCAGGACTTTGCTCGAATAGATCTGTGGAGAGGCCAGAGGTAAACTGTGGTGCAACAAAGTACAATGTTCCTTTGTAATGTATTTTCTAAGCATGCATTCATTTATCTGTATGTGTGTGGGTTTTTTTTTGTGGTTTCTGTTTGCAGTTCACTTGATTGGTGGACAACCAATCAGTGTAACATGATTAATGGAACCAATGGAGGGACCTTTCATCCGATCATTAGCAAGACGGAGAAGCTCTACATGTTTTCGTCAGATCTCTGCAGGTGAAGACTGAAGCATAATAATCTTGTTCATGTCTCTAGTACGCACATTTAAATGTGCAAATCCAGAAGAGACACAAGAGACAGAAATTTTACACACAAAATAAATAAATCTTTCGTCTTTGTAAGTAGAAGATAAAGTGAGATTAATGCTGCACAACTGATTGCGTAAAAATCAAAATTGCATCTGGACATGTGCAATTATTTAATCTCAAAGATGGTGCAATTTATTACAGTAAAACATGCATAGTCAGGATTGTATGTAGTTTTCAACAATTAAAGGAAAGTTTTTTAAATAAATTAAATTATGAATTAAATATTATTATATTATTTTAGGTAATAAATAATGATACACATCCTCTTAATGAGTGTTTTTCCAATTGTTTACTGTTAGCCAAGATAAATATGCTAAAATACAATCATAATGTGATGCAAACATACGTTGTCAAAACAAGCACAATGTGATGCACTTTTTTTTTTAAAGACAGTGACCGTTTGACGACTTGGAATTTCACAGATTTTTATAACATTTTTGTTAATTATGGATTTTGTCTAGCACACAGATGCACCATTTTTGATCTGCACTGGTATTTAACAATGTGAGAGAGCAAAAATATTTCCAGATATTGTTTTAAAAGTGTGTTTCCAAAACATTCCACAAAATATTTGTTTACTTAAAAATGATGTAGTACAGGGTGATTCACTGAAAAGAGGCCCCGATATTCTGTAATAATTTTTCAGATTGCTTCATAGCAAGAGTTATTACAGAATATTGGGGCCCTCTTTCGAGTGAATCATTCTGTACTAGCAATAATAATAATAATAATAATAATAATAAATATAGTTGCAATGATCAGGCCTAAGCTCTGGCAGCACCACCGCTGGGCGCACCAGACAGATTGTTGCACAGTGGGCAGATGCAATTTAAGGGGGAAATACTATCAATTCCCTAGGAGGAGTATTTCAAATTCCATTGGGTGCATTTTGCAAACAATTGAAAATAACCGACTTCCTGTGAATTAGACCTAAAGACATGCAGGGCGAAGAGACTGTGCTTGGGCCCTAATAATAAAAATAATTAGATACAACTCCTGGAGAAATTGGTAGGGGGCGTAGTAGTGCACTGGTCAAAACAGTGAAAATGGGACCTCCTTAGTCTACACAACCCCCACGATATAAGCATTGACACAGGCTGTGAGTTCAGGGATTGTGTTAGTGGAGGGGTGTGGTTTGGTCCAACTGCTGCGCCCTTTCCCCAGCATGTCAAAATCACAGACAGAGAAAATGTAACTTGTCATCTTGCATTAACTTGAATTGCAACAGCAGACTCATGCCTCTGATCCTGCTCAGTCCAGTTCAACTCATCTGTTTTCATTATTTAGTGAAGAGGTACCATTATGTAGCAATGTTCTAACTCTAAAGCACATTCTTTTTAAACAATTCTGATTTTAATGTATTACTCATGCAGTTTTGATAAACAGGTGTTTGATACACCAATTCCATAATGAGTTTTAGAAATGTATGTTAAATTAATACAAAAATTAGCTTGTTCTTACATTTATTTATCTTTGTATTCATTTTTACATGTTTATTTATTCATTATCTATAACGTTGCTCCTGTTATGAACACTAAACAACAAATAGTGCTCTCATGAACATAGGACAGTTCATTAGATTGTTCAACTGGGGTACATTTGGGACAGTTTTGCACATGCTCTCATTATTGAATACAGAGCTGCTCTACTATAATATGCAAATTTCAGTTCATTGTAACGTGACTAACAGAGTTGTATATGTGGTTTTCAGGTCAATCTATGCCACATTTGAGTCAGAGCTGAGCATCAGGGGAATTCCTGCTTATCGTTTCGTCCCTCCCAGTGCAGTTTTCGCAAATTCAACCATCAATCCAGATAACACCGGATTCTGTGTGGGAGGGAATTGTCTCAGTTCGGGTCTGCTAAATGTCAGTGTCTGCAAAAAAGGTGCGAGTTCTTCCCACAGACGAGAAAACAGCCACATGAGGAAATGAAAATGTTTACATACGTGCTGTTGTCACGTTTCTGAAAGTTCAGTCATACACATGCATTTTTTTTAATTAACCAAAGTTTTGAAAGAATTTTCAATGGAATCATATTGATGTCTAAATTGAGCAACATAAAAAATTTTTTTTTTGAAAATAGTGGATTTATTTCAAAAGGATCCAGGCTGAAAAAGTCATTAACTCGTTTGCATGGCCAAAGACACTATTATTCATCTTAGTCTTGCATGTACGACGTTTGTCTTTCTCTTGTTCATTATTTTTTCCTTTTGCTCTTGTCTTTCTTTTTTCCTACAGGTGCTCCAATCATCATGTCTTCCCCTCATTTCTATCAGGCTGATGAGAAGTTTGTCGATGATATATTTGGGATGCGACCCAGGAAGGAGGAGCATGAAACAGCCATTGACGTCCACCCAGTATGTGCATGTATTACATTATCGGTATCTTTGGTGTTCATCATGGGATGACTTCAAAGTCTTTCTTTGTAAATCACAGCTACTCTAAAACTATATATTTGACCATAACAAAAATCGGGTCGTATCTTCGTCCAATAAACCATCTTACTGTTGTACAGCCAATGTACCGTATAATGTACATCACAACACAAGAGGGCGATATACTACTACCACTTAAATACTGACACAATAAAAAGGCACAGCAGGAAAGGCTTTGCAATTCCTTTTTTGTGACTTCAAATTAAAAAAGAAGTACTGAATATTGAGACTATTGACTTTAGCTTTATGTTGCAGCTTAGTATTCATAAGCCTAAATTATTAGTAGTTGTATATCACCCTCTTGTGATGTACATTATACGGTACATTGGCTGTACAACAGTAAGATGGTTTATTGGACGAAGATGTCTCTTGCGACTTGATTTTTGTTAAGGTCAAATATGTAGTTTTAGAGTAGCGGTGATTTGCAATAATTAGATTTGACCTGAGATGCAATTTCATCACATTAATCTTCTTTGTAGTCTGATATGCTCGCGTGTTAGTGACTTCACCATATTCTAGCTTAGCAATAAATTGCATTGTTGTTATTATAACATTCCAGGAACTTGGATGGGCAGATCACTTTATTGGGTCTTGAGGTTGGTCAATTTAGTAAGTTGATGACTGTTAATTTAAATCTAATCAACACTCGGGGTGGCTATGACATTATGCTGTTTTACATTCTGGTGTACATGCAGGGCGGTGGAATTTTCATAATCTTTCAAGCAGGGCTTGTAATTTTGTATTACTAATTTAGTTTTTCTTTTCAAAACGAATATACTGTAAATGGCCTTTGAATAAGATAATACTCGGATCAGCTGTAACATTAATACTGCTGAAATGAATAACATTGTTGTTACAGTGAACAGTTGTTGAAGGTGATGTTTTGGAAGCAGGAAAAATGGGCAAGCTTAAGGATCTGGATGACTTTAACAAGTAATGGTTGGTGTGACTGGCACAAAGCATCTCCAAAACTGCAGGTCTTGTGTGGTTCTCCTGGCATGTAGCGGTTAGTACGTACCAAAAGTGGTCCAAGGAATGACGATCAGTGCACAGGTTCAGTGTCATTGCCGTCCAACTCACTGATGAGCATGGACATGAAGGCTGCCTGGTCTGATCCAACTGAAGAGCTTCTGTAGCAAGCGTCATAACTTGCTTCACATGAGGCTGCGCAGTTACTGACCGGTCAGAGTGCCCATGCTAACCTCTCTTTACTGGGCAGTGTGATGCTTTGGGTATGTTCTGCTGTTAAATATCATTGGCTTTTATATGGATGATACTGTAACACCTATGACTGACCTAAACATTGTTACAGACTAAGTACACCTTTGGGAGGGCATTGGTTTCTTTCCGCAGCATAATGCACTCTGCCACACTGCAACACATTCCCAGAAATGGTTAGAGGAACATGTCAGAAACTTCATGCTGTTGACATTCCACAGATCACAATTTTGACAGGTATCTGTAGGACACACCTCAACAGCAAGCAAGTCTGGTCCATATAGGCCCATCTTACAAGACCACTCCACACCTTCAGAAATGGTTAACGGGCCATGGCTGTTTTGGCAGCACAAGGAGATCTACACAACGCTAGGCAGACAATTTTAATGTTATGGGTAATGTGTATATTTGGTTATTTACTTTCTGGATTTATGGAAAGCACTGACATGGTCAAAATAACCCTTGACAGGTTGTTTTTAAGTTAGGACAGAGCACAAGGTGATAAGATTAAGCTTTCAGTTGCCCTAATAACCAGACCTTGTTTAGATATGCTTAATAGTTAACTATTAACAGTGTTCTAGAAGCGTTATAGAAGAATGACTTACAGTATGAACATTTGGTATCATATAAATAGTAAGTAGTTCTGGCTGAAGGGAAAATTACAGGTTAATATTCTTGAGCTTCTTATCATTTGTTTGGTAACTGCTAAATGACAATGCCTTGTATGATGGATGCTTCATGTTATCTTAACCTACAAATGACACATTTCTAATATAAAAAAAAGAATATTTAACAAGACATAATGAAAATGTCTGCACTTAAAGATGTAGTACACCTGAACATCTCATTCTGGTCACAATCACATCCTCTAGTCTGTGAAGCATGGTAGGGGGGATTTTTGTTTATTCTGGCATTAGAAAAGGTCAGAAGTCAGACTCTGATGTCATGCAAGAAGGGCGTGAGGTGCAGAGCTGTGCAGATAGAGGCCAAAGTTGTGTGCAGTCCTTTTCTTGCTCTTCCACTTCATCCTTGGCAAACCCTGTCTTCATGGACTTTACTGTGTTTACAGTGCATGTTTGACCCCTTAGTTTCAGTGTAAGAAAAATGCAATGTTGGAAGCACACATTTGTTTTTGTATATTGTAACATAAGTTTGGGAAATAACAGAAATAGGTGTAATGGTCAGGGTTCTGCATACTTTGCACCATAATATTTATGAAGCGATTTGTTTACCATTTTATGAATGTAGTCTGTGCTGTCAGCACTTTGTAGCAGAGGTAAACTAGGGTGTAACTATAAGGCAGAATTTGAAAATGTGTACAAGATGTCTCCTGCTATTTTCTCTCTTCTATGAGAAATGCATTGTTCTTGATCTATTAACTTCAAGACCAGGAGAAAAAAGTGCACTTGGTGAGGGAGTGACTATTTATAGCTATTACTACGACGTAATAGTAACAGTAGCTGACAGGTTTTGCAATCTGTAGTTACAGTATAAACAATGAAAAAGTATGATGTCATTCATTCAAATTCAAATTATAATTGCGCAACATTACTGTACTTGTGTACTACGTTTATCATTTATGTAATAAATAATTCACTTGGTTTGTTTCTGCTAGTTAAAATAAATATGATAACTTAAACACAGCGACTTGTATGGATGACCTGGATCACATAGTTTCAAAAAATTATTTTACAAATAATTCTTGAAGCTTAATAAAACATTTATTTGAGATTTATTTTCAATGGATATGTTTTATTTCTCCCAAAGCTCACCGGAATTCTTGTGCAAGCAGCAAAACGTCTTCAGGTGAATGTCTTCATCAAGAAGATTTCAGCCTTCAGGTATGTGTAGGGGTTTTAATGATTACTGTATATGCATGTGTAGTATGTGCAGAAGCCAAAAAGTATGACATGACATGTTTTCAATTCTCCAATCAAAATCAGCGTTGAACTATGTCACAATTCAGATCAGTCAGCTTCCAACCAACAAGACTTTCCACATGGCATTGCCACTGTGTTTTATTTGGGTGTCTAACAAGCCAAAGGTCTTTTTCCACGCTGGATTCAGACATGCCAGAAAAGTGCTATGAGCATGATATCAGAGCACCGGCTGAACAACATCCTAGTGATAAATCAGAGTCTGAAACGCAGGACGACATCAAACAGTCAGCTATAATGATTTACAGCACACCAAAATGGTAACCATCAGTTAGCCAAACGTATTATATCTGTTTAGGCAGAAACTTATTTATTAATTATTAGCAATTGAGGAATTAAAAACACTGTTACATCTGTTTGAAAAATGTTTTGTCACCGTCAACAAAAATCTTTGCTAAAAATAGCATTACTTCATTAATTAATAATTGCGAAAACCAGGTGTATTCAACTGTATAATGGTTATAATGCTGATCAGAGATTTCCATCTGTATGTCTTTCCAAAATATTTTAAAATATAATGTTAAAAAATACATTTTAAAAACTATCATTCATTATTCATGAAATATCAATCGCTGAAAAACAACACATGTATTGTTTCTTAATCAATTGGATGATTTTGTCAAATCCAGCGTATTGATGCCCGTTTCTAAGTCATGAAAGTATTTGACTCAAGACCTTTCTTTTTCTTACATATTTTGGTTACTTCACCCCCTCAACTAAAAAAAAAAAAGTAAACAAAAAAGAAAAACCCTCCCAACAGTGGTTGACTGATGGTAACATAGTAATCAGTATAATGATCTATCCAATAATGTCAACTTCAGCACCTTTTTTAAGTCGCTCTGGATAAGAGCAGCTGCCAAATGCGTAAATCTAATGAACAGGAACTTTAAATTTTAAAAGGCAACTGTGCAATTGTTTTGGAATACCGGAGATTGGGGATGGGTGGGTGATTGTTTTGGGGGAGAGAGAGTGAGAACAAGGATATAGGCTCGTTCTAACGTAAACACCTGTCCAAAAGAACAAATGAGGGGAAATGTGATCAGTGCAAAGGAAGTGGGACGTCCGTATCCTGTACAACATTGTTGTAACTTATAGCCCACAACACGCACATACCAGATGTAAAAGATCATCTGTTTGATTTCACTTCAGAAGTTTTTAAAATACTGGATTCAGGTGTCTATTCCTGGAAAGAGAACTCTCAAAGGAGTTTTGGCTCAGTGTGTTGCCAAATACAAAGCAGTGAAGAGAGACATAACAACAAACACGGATTACAAATCTCCCATTATCTTATAATTAACATTCAGTCATATGCTAGCCCCAGCATACAGTATACATATTTTTAGAACGTTAACTGCAAGCGTTTACCTACAGAACCTACAGTACAGGTATATGCTACTTTATAAGCTTTCTCATGTTAGTACTCTAACCTCAACGCTTTATCCTGAAATGTATGTTTTGATGTACAAATACACTATCAACTTATCTTCCCTATTTAGACATTTATAAGTTAACTTAAATTAACACTTATGATTTACAAATGATTTACTGTGAGGGGCTTTCAAGTCAAACTGGGACTTTTGATCGGTTTGCACTTCCTGTGCTCAAGGTCTTCTGTAAATGCCTTAAAGCAGAATTTCAGCACATTACAGTGGCGAGACGTTTAGCAGCAGTAAAACATTTGAATGATGCAAACGTTTTAAAGGTGGTCATACTTCCATTGGCGATCCCGGCCGAGGTGAACTAGGCGATCGGCCTAGTGAACCAGTGTCCGTATATATTTATTGACGGAAACTTCAAAGCACTTAAATAAATTCTGAATAAGAGCGTCTGCCAAATGTTGTAAATGTAATGGGTAGCTAAAAAAAAGGTTTTCCACAGTTTATATCAGGTTTGAGTTACAGCTGGCTCAAATTCTCTTTCAGTAGACACTGATGTCTTGTTTACAGTAGTATGTTTTCTATTTTAATTTGCCCATATATAATTACAGAAATATAAACTTAGGAATTTGGTTCACTGATTAGGGAGATACTTGGATCTGGAAATAATATTTGAGACCTGCTTAATAGTTTTTTTTTGTTTGTTTGTTTTTTGGTGTTACTTAATTCATATGCATGAAATAAAAACATTTTATTTGGTCTTGATTGTATGTTATTTTTCTTCTTCTCCTTACAGCCAAACCGGTGATGTAAAAACATTGGTTTATCCAGTGATGTACATAAATGAGGTAAAATAACCAGATCTTTTATAATAGACTTTTATGCTGTGTATATAAACGTTTCATAATGACCTTATGTCAAGCAGTTGTTCAGCTATTTATTATTGAGATAATCTTTTATTTTAGCAGGTACATCCTTTAGTAAAAAAAAATATATATTCTAAAGTATAGTTGTAGATATCCACTATATAGCCAGAAGTGTGTACAGTTGACCAGTACAACAATCATGTTGCAACAAAGTTGGAAGTAGACAACTGTATAGTCTTTTATATGATGTATTACAATTTCCTATTAGTAGAACTAAGCGTCTCAAACATGTTCCAGCATGACCGTACCCCTGTTCACAAAGTGAACATTGCATTGATGAAGTCATGCATTGTCAAGGACCCTGATCTCATCACCATTGAATACTTTCAGGATGAACTGCAATACTGATTGTTCCTCAGGTCTCTTTACATGGTTAAATCTTCACAACCGACTTCCAAAATGTAGTGAAAAATGTAATGTAGTAAAAGATTCCTGGGAAAATGGAGTTTATTTTTAACCTTTAGAAAGATTTAGGCAGAATTAAATCTCAAAATGGTTGTGATGGTCAGGTGACCGCAATCTTTTGGTCATATAATGTTTACAAATAGGTGTAGTTCCATTAATTATGTTTTTTTTTCTGTGCAGAGGAACAAACTATCTGATAACTATTAATAAACTGATTATCAATCATCCTAACACGATAGTCACTTCAAAACAGGGCATATTCTAATTGTATCTAAATGGCCAGAAATATGAAGATGAAGCAGATTTGCACAAAAGGTTATGGGAATTTATTTGTTGTTCATTTTTACTTTTGATGCATTATTACAATTATATTTGCTCATGGTCGATATTTAAACCTTTTAAAAAACCATAAACGATAATGCAAATAGAAGTGAGATTTGATGTAACTGAAGTGTGTAAGGTATGTATTTTGTTGATATCCCGTGAATGCATTAACATTGTACTTCATCATGCCACAGTCTAAACAGCCGTATTTGTGCTTATCCACATTGTTTGTTCAGTTGTATGCCTTTATCATGTTACGTATTGTTTTCTTTTCCACACTCATTGGCCTGTGAATTAGGATTGTCAGCTACTCCAAACAAGAGTGGTTTATATTTTATCACTTGTCAGAGATTGGTATGCCAATTTTTATTTCTTAAGTAAGTTTAACTATGCTTAAATAGAAATGCAAAGATGTGTTCATATTACCTAAAACAGGAAGAATTGTATTGTTTTTCATTATGTTTTACTTTATAGAAATAGTCACATTATATGTCACGCACGGTGTCTGATGTGAAGACAACAGTGATCCCTGTTTACTTGAAGTGTACAAAGGCTTTTGTGTAAATTATTCACAAGGTAGTGCAATCGTTTATGAATAGGGGGAAAAAGCAAAATGGCATATGAACAGAGACCAGTCTTTTATACCACTGATTGTACAGTTAATTAAAAATGTATGCATTTGGTGCATTTTCCTTGTTAACAATGGCATTACAAAATATAACCCATTGAATATACCGGCTTCAGTTGGAATAGGTTTATAAACTGTTTTAAATCTATTTTCTTGGGTCATTGCCAAATATGATGGATAAGATGGATCTTCTTACCAAATTAACTTGGTTATACCCTTTCAAAACTGAATGCATTCGATGATATGTAATAGACATTAGTAAGTTAGTTGGCCAGGTAAAGCTCAGTATAGCGAGCAAACTTCATTTGGAATGGTGCTCAAAGTGTCCCCCAGCAGAGCACCATACCTCACCCATTCCTTTGCAAACACCATTACTATAATTATGAAAACTGTTATCGACTGTACCTCTAATGGTCAAAAGTCACTTGAAGACCACTTGTTTTTACATGCCATAGGAGCTTGTGTTGTATTTTATTTGGTTTCCTAATTTATTCAGATTTTTTAATTGACTACAGTAGCATATTTGTCACATTTAACTGATCTATTTTTGTTAATATGTATCCGTAGAGTACTGTATGGTGTATTAATTTTGATCACTGCTAAATTTAGTTTATGTGCTCTAGTGGAAATTTTTATCTAATTGCTTCCACGTACTTCTTGAGTTCTTTGAAAAGCAAGTTTATATTAGGACGTGGTGTGCTTACTGTATGTAGAAAGCTCAAGGACACATGTCCTTTACCTCATGTTCTGTTAATTGTCTTGCACCATCAGACATGGAGGCAGCTGTTTTAGTTTTATACAGGCCAGACTTCCCTGCATCACTTCCTCCTCTGATGTGTCTGAGGTACTTTCAAGATAATAGGGTGGGTTCTTCCAGCCATTTGAAGCACACAAGGTCACAATTTACCTTCACTGCCAAATGGTATAAAGGTTACAATTTGTGTATTCCAGAGTCAACTAATTCAGAACCTACAGGACTAGAGCACAAATTAGTTATATTATATACTATTATATAGTTAGTATAGTATATGAGTTACATACTTAAGCTAGGCACATTTTTTTAACATGCTCACATATTGATTTAATATGCTAAAATGCTTAAGTTGCTTTATTTGGCCAATATTTGCCAAGAATGAAAAATGTCAGGATACAGAGGTTTCTACTTGCAAATCCTGAAAATTCATTGAAAAATAAAAACAGAAATGCAGTCAAACTATTTAAAAGAAATTCATAGAATTTTTGTTGCTGTTGTTAAAAAATAAAAGAATAAAAGGATAGAGTTAGCAACCTGATATTCAGGTCAGGTGCGCGTTTGTTTCAAAATTGTGATATTAAATCTTCATATTTGTTATGAAATCACATACGGTAAGTCACACAATTAATAAAAAATGTGATTGACAATATTTTAATATATTATAATAATATTTTAGTGCTTTTAACTTTCTTTTATCAAAGAGTCCTCTGTAATGATACGGGTATCACAAGGGACAGAACCGCGTGAAAATACTCTGCATTGTAAGGGCAAGACTAAATTTCTAATTGGACAACTTGGTCGCTTTACTTATAAAACTTTATTTACAACGCTTCTGTTATGTGGTAGGTAGTGCCAGCTGACAGAGAAGAAACAGCCAATGAGAAGTTGTCTGTGGAAGTCTGTGATTGGCTAGTTTTTGGCAGTTATGTAAAGCGGGTCAAAGTTGATCAAGCGTACAGCAAAGAAATGTTGCACGCACGCATGGAACACATGTTGAGCATGCATTGAGCAGGATTTTGGCATAAATATAATGTCATCATTGACCCCCTCCGAAGCCCTGCGTAAGGGCTCTTGTTAATATTATTACATTGCATGATGCGGCTCTCTAACCCGCACCGCGTGACATCCCCCATTTGTAGAAATTATGGCCTTTTAGAACTTTAACATTCTAGTTGCTGCTTTTGTTGAGGTAATCTAAAGAAATTTGGGAAAATATATTTTTCTCTACCATGCTTAACAGGTAAAATCATCAGATTAATGTGACATTAACAATGTCTAGGCTGTATTTCTAGTCAGTTTTCTCTTATTTCAATTGATTTTTCTTTCAAAAACAAAGAAGGCAAGTTAGTAGATTGTTTTAAATCATGCAGCAGATTTATGCTCATAATCCTGTTGAAATGCATGGTTCTGTCATGAGAATAATGGATACGTGAGATTTGTTCCAAACCTAGCTAGTGTTTTAGTGCACTAGTTGTGACTCTCCTGTGCATTTATGGGCTCAGTACAAATGTGTTACCGATGTAACTAAAATAATGACTGCAACATACAGTAACACAAAGTTGCTAAAATTAAAAATTCCTAATTTTGTACTATCATTGTAGCATCTGAATATTTGATAGAGACTGCTATGACCTTCTGTAAAGTTTAGCAATTTTTTTATAACCATATGCTAATGACCTTAAATTTCAGTTTGTTAAAAATTGTATGTAAGAAACAGTGAAAGCACAATGTCCTTGATTGAACCATGGCATATTGTCATATCTTATCTAATTTTCCAGCTCTATAGCTCATTTATGATTATGTTTATCTGTCTTACCTGCCCTATCAGGAAGCACTATCTCATGATACTTTGGAGCAAAAGTTGGAAATGAACAAGACATTAGATCAGTGATCAGTCTACGAAATTATTGTTGTCTTCAAATTTCAAAGCGTAACTCATCCATGAGGTATTAGGCAGAGTTGGGCAGTTAGTAGTGAAACCTATTCATAATAGCTCACTCACGAACAGTACATAGTCTTTGTTTAGGAAATGTAAAAATGTAATAATATTTTATAATACCTTACCTATATATATTATATTATATTATATTATATTATATTATATTATATTATATTATATTATATTATATTATATTTTATAATACCTTACCTTACCTTACCTTTTTGTTTAAACTTATCAGAGTGTCCTAATAGATGAGGATTCAGCCAAAAAGCTCAGAGTCGTGGATACCCAAGCTGACGTTGTGATTAATGTGCCCTTCTTCATTATTGGTCTTGGCATCATATTAGGTGTGGTCTTCATCGTGCTCATATGTTACAAAGAGGTGAGTAATTAAGTGCAACAATGAGATTTCATTCATATTACAATCCACGTTTTTTCATTTCAGATTTTTGGTCAGATTGGATGTCATGATGGTTCACATTCATAATTACAAGTGACTTTTATTTGATTCTAATGTAGACACGTCTGTTCTCTGAATTGGCACGCGTGCCCCATCTGTTAAAACATGTAGTGAGTCTACTAATTAATTTCAAATTATGGGTATGATTTCAGCTGTAAAATGCTTGTGTTTTATATCTGGAGCAAAATATGCTTTTATATGCATGGAAATGCTTTTATTTTCACTATTAAACAGAGTTCTATTGTTGGTTGTTTTTAATGTAACCAGGCCGATCCTAAAAAAATCCAAAATAAAAAGTCCTAAATAAATAATGGCAAATATGTGATTTCCAATAATTGGAACAACTTTACTTTGAGAGTAAAGATCCACATAGATATAAAATGGAGCTTAAATAGACATTTGTGGCACTGTTTGTTAAGAACAAAATTAAAAATAGAAACAATTAAAACCGTTTTGATAAGGTAACCCTGGTTATGGGGAAAAAGTTGCAAAATTTTAAAATAAAGTCTATCTATCTATGCAAGTGATTTTACCATGACAAATGACCAGCTGAGGAGTGGGAAGTGGTGGTTTAAACTGTGAAGGCTCTGGGTTCCTGAAGGTTAAGGGTTCAAACCCCACCCCTGGCAACCTTACACTGTTGAGGCATGCAGCATGGCTCTCAACCCTGTCTGTTCCAGGGGTGCTGTATCCTGGCCGACCTTTCGCTCAGACCCCAGCTTCCTAACTAAGATATGTAAAAAAAATTAAAATGTAATTCATTGTAGATTTACTTTCTGTGCACTGAAAAAATGTTGTTAACATATTTAACTGAAGGATTAAAGACTACATTACATTTATGGCATTTTATATAGAAGAGCTGATCCTATTTTCTATTTTCTTATTTTGCCACCTCACTGTCAAGTTGTTTTTGTTTTGTGTGTATTCCACAGAGGAGCACTCCTGATGAACGACAGCCTTTGCTGAGCTCCTAATACAACAGGAAGGTGATGTTTTTCCTGATGTCATTCCAGCGTCTGCAGCTGTGAACTGAAAGTAGCCTTGCACTGATCCAATCCTGAAAATCTACAGTAACAGAAAACACAAATACTTCAGTATTTTTCACACTTGATATTTAATCTTGCATTTGATACCAAATAACTAAGATAAGCAGAAATGTGTTGTGTGATATCGCTCATAAATACAGTATTTGCATGCAGTGCTATAATGTATTCATCGCTTCAGGTCACATACATTTTCTATGAAAACAGTATTCATAAAGTCTTTCAACTCTAATATTTCATACATTTCCAGAATATTGCTAGCATTAATTTCTTGATTACTTATAGTAATGTTACTTAGTGTGTTTATAAGTACAAGGGAATTTATGAGTTTTCAGGGAATTATTGATAGCAAATTGTTTGCTCTACATTCTTCGAATTGTACATAAGTTTAATCAGCAAACTGACTGTGGCGTTCTTTGTCATCATTTCATCAGTTGTAGTTGAAAGTTAGTTGTTTTTGTCATTGTTATAATCGAATAGTGTACTTGAACAAATGCTGTTGATTTATTTCAGTGATGAACATTATACTACTTCAGTCATTAACAGTATATAAGGAAAACATAAGGAAATAGTACAGTTTTCTAAGGTTGTCACTAAATTTTGGAAAACATCCAGTGTTGATTGTTATATAAATTGGTGTTCATTCCTGTTCGTAATTGTTGCTAAACTCGGTGCTGATGTCAATGTTATTTTGGCAAGTATAACATTTTGTTTATGTTCATAAAAAACCTGAATATTAGTAAATACTGTCGATCATTTCTGCTAAAATCTTAGATACATTCTGGCCAAAAACAACTACTGTAGGCCATACAAATGAGCAAATCTGACTAGTTACTGAAGTTTTCAAAAAAACAGGCCTTATTTATTAATCTTTTAACAAAATTGAGTGTAAATGTTTATATAAAGCAAACTGAGTTACATAGTTCTACTGGATTTACCAAAGTTTTGAAAATGTAGATTTTTTTGTATGCTTGCATGTGTTGACACATGGCAGTTACTGGTAACTGCCATGTAGAAGCAAGACACAGCTGATTTGAAGTGACATTCAAAAACTTTTAGTGTACTGACAGATGTGGGCATAAACTAATAAAGCCTAAAAAACATATGTGAAAGATTTTTGATGCACTTCTTTAATAAGAAAAAAAAGTTAATTATATTATAAATAAATGTTCCCTCAGCTAAGGCATTTGCCTACGGCTTATGGCTCTGCACAGACATCATCCCATTTACAGTGTATTTAAAAAAAATAATTAAATATTGTGGAGAGGGTATGTTTTGTAATTTAATTTAAAAAGTGAAATTCTCCTTTTTTTTCTTTTTTTTTTACTTTTGATGGCTATAGCTTGAAACTTAAACATTAGAATAGTTCCTAAGAGGGTAAGCCATAGAAGGTCATAACGCAGAAGCTGAGGTCAGTGCATCAATAACCCCCATGCATTCTTGGCATCAATCCATTTCTAAACAGGAGACAGTTAGAAGCTTGTTACTTCGTCTAAGGAGAAAAAGAACTGGATCACTGTTCGGTGGTCCAAAGTTCCCTTTTCAGATGAAAGTAAAAGTTCTGAGCAGGTTTAGTACTGTGCTTGACTAACCAGCCAACTTGCCTGACCTGAAACACATAAAGAAGGAAGATGAGAAACACAATATTTTAATTTTTATGAGCTCTAAGACATAATCATCAAAATTAAAACATAAAAGGTTTTAAATGTTTCACTTGTAATAAATACATTATGTATGTGAAACTTTCCTATGTTATTCAGATTTTTTGAGACCCACTGTATATGTTGTCCTGTAAGACCCACTTCTGTCCTGTAAGTTGCTGTGGACAATGCACCTGCTTAATGCCATAAAATATATTCTTAAAAATAATAATTTATATATTAAAAATTTTAAGTTTATTCTAGATATAAATCTATAGTAATACTTGCAAATTATTGATTTGATCAAGTTGATCAAGTTAAGATTTGCATTAATTGATCTTATATGCATAAATTTAGATTATGAGTAGGATATGGATTTTTTTTTTTTTCTCGAAGTAACAGAATTTTCCTGAAAACAAAAACTGATTATTAAAACACTCATGCTAACAATTTGAACAAACAAAACCCTCTGTCTGCTACTTGGGTTTTTTTTCTACAGTTACAGTTTTGAATGACTGTATCCCAAATCCATTGTATATAAATCTGTTCCTCACCAACACTAAATGTACAAATCTGCTGATGTGTTTCTTGCAATTAAAAGATGATAAAAAAAATAAATAAATGAAGCTGTTCAATTATTTGATTTATAGGGAAAGGTTATTAAAAGGAAATGTAGTGTTGCGTGTGTGTCTGTGTGTGTGTCTGTGTGCGCGCGTGTGTGGATATATATATATATAATAATCGCCTAGTTTTAGACCACAATAATTCTTTAGTATGGTGTAGGGCCTCCTTTCGCGGGCAATACAGCATTGATTCGTCTTGGGAATGACAAATACAAGTCCTGCACAGTGGCCAGAGGGATTTTGAGCCATACTTCTTGTAGAATTGCTCCTTGCTCCTCCAAATCACCCAGTGTGGCTCAATAATATTTAGACGTGGTGACTGTGCTAGCCACGGGAGATGTTCAACTTCACTTCCATGTTCATCAAACCACTCTGTCACCAGTCTTGCTATGTGTTTTGGTGCATTATCATCCTGATGCATGGCACCGCCCTCAGGATGCAATGTTTGAACCATTGGGTGCAGATTGTCCTCCAGAATGGTTTGGTAGTCCTTGGCAGGTACGTGTCCATCTAGCACAAGTATTGGGCCTAGGGAATGCCATAATATTGCAGCCCAAACCATCACTGATCCACCGCCGTGCTTCACTCTGGGCATGCAGCAGTCTGGGTGGTACGCTTCTTTGCGGCTTTTCCACATCGTAACATGTTTCACATTGTTCACAGCCCAAGATTTTCACTGCTGGCACCATTGAAACTGATGTTTGGCATTGGCACGAGTGACCAAAGGTTTGGCTATAGCAACCCGGCCATGTACATCGACCCTGTCGAGCTCCAGACGAAAAGTTTTGGTGGAAACAGGAGGGTTGAGGTGAACATTTAATTCTGCAGTGAGTTGAGCAGCTGTGGTTTTAATGTTTAAGGTTTTTTTTGGATACAACCCGAGTTAGCACCCGGACATGCCTTTCAGACAGCTTTCTCTTGCGTCCACAGTTACTCCTGTTGGATGTGGCTCGTCCTTCCTGGTGGTATGCTGACATTACCCTGGATACCGTTGCACTTTATACACAACAAAGACTTACTGTCTTGGTCACAGATGCGCCAGCAAGACGCACACCAACAATTTGTTCTCTTTTGAACTCTGATATGTCACCCATAATGTTGCGTGCATTGCAATATTTTAAGCAAAACTGTGCTATTACTCTAATTAAACCTTCACACTCTGCTCTTACTGGTAGAATGTGCAATCAATGAAGATTGGCCACCAGGCTGGTCAGATTTAGCCATGAATCCTCCAACACTAAATTGGCCGGTGTTTCAGTTTCAATGTCTAAACCCTGTATATATACTGTATACTCTGCCTGGCTAAATAAGGATATCTGGAATAGGGTCAATCTGGACTCCTCAGACCAGTAATGGACCCTTTTTCCATTACTCCAAAATCTAATCTTTATGCTCCCTAGCAAATTGAAGCCTTTTTTTCTGCTTAGTCTCACTAACAAGTGGTTTTCGTATTATCACAAAGCTGTTTAATCCAATTTCTTTGAGTTCTCATATTTGGTCTGAAAATGCTCTCACTTTGACTAGGAATAGCTGAGTTCTAGGTTTTGTGTTTGTTTGTTTGTTTGTATGTGTGTGTGTGTGTGTGTGTGTGTGTGTGTGTGTGTGTGTGTGTTTTAATGCAACTTCCCCAAGCATATAAGTCATCTCCATTCCATGATGTGTTCCATGAAGCATGAAGTTGATTTTTCAGCACTACCCTTGTTGGAGGGTTCTTGATCTAATATCAGTCATTTCAAATCTCACTAGTTGGTTTCTTTGTTTGATGCAGTCCAATAATAAAATGGTATTCACATTGCAAAACCAATGTCAGAAGTTTTGCCATATATTTGTACTGAATCGTGTGATGTGATATGTTTTTAAGGTCATCCTTAAAAATTGTGTTTTCATGAAATTAATGTCAACTTGCATCTGATTTTTTTGCACACTTGTTTAGTTTTCCATTGTTTGTTTATTCCATTCAGATTTTCTTTCTTTTTTTAAAAAAAAAAAGCCAGAATAAAAAAAAAAACATCATATTGCACTCTCAATGTAACAATATAAAAAATGTTTAAAGTACACATTAACAAACAGTATCGACAAATAAAAAAGTAATACTTTTATAACATGTTAATAAACCAAATGGGCTTTGGAATTTATTTTATAGGTTGGGTATATTTTGAGGAATAAAATAGACAAATATACTATAAATTAAATATAACTGGTCTACAGACAGGTGACAAAGAAAAAGCATAAAAGTGCCTTAGAAATGTGTCTTGCCAACACTAGCCACCAGAAGAGCTTCAGTGTGCCTAAGTCTGTGGAACTGTCCTGGAGTCATGAACACCATTCATCCAAAAGATGGTGTTTAATACGTCTCTCATCATACAGTTGGGTTGAGATCTGGTAAGTAGGTAGGACATACAATTTATGTCATTTGTGTCCTTGTTGAACAGTCCAGTGAGCTCTAATTATCAGGACAGAAATACTGAAGAATGATAGCATAAGAAGTTTTTCTCCTTAAAATTGTCACTTGTCTGTCCCCCCCTCTCCCCCACGCATTATTTATTAAAAAAAAAAGATTTCAGTGCTAATGTTTCTGTGCTTTAATTAGATTTCAAATATTTAGTCAACTTGTTTTCTTCAGTTTTCTTTCATTAGAGTTGTTATTGTACAAAAAGGTCCATTTTTTTTCCATTCCCAGAATGTTCTTTTTAGTTTTGTGCAAATTATTCTTTTTAGGATGAAGAATATTTCAGCTGGAATGTGCAGATGTTTCTCCTGTAGGAACAGACAGGAAGAATAACAGGGTAAATATGATATCTTGCTATAAACACTTACATAGTGACATGTTTAAAATGATATATATTTCCCCATCCAAGTACTCTTTTGTGCATAGATGCTGAAGATCTGAGGTGAATTTAATGTTTTATTGCCAAAAAAAAACATTCCAACAATTAAACTGTGTGTGGTTGTACAGCAAGATCATGGCCTTTTGTTGTGTTTATAGGTGATTATTTGTAATAGTTATTAGTTATTTATTAGTAATTCACAGCTTCCCAACATGGGCAATGAATTTTTAATGCAGGTATGAACTTTTGGTGAAAAGTACAGTAGGTCTGCCATGAACCTGCTGTACGTTGCGCCTGTTTGTGGCATGCTGTAGTAAATTGTGGCTAATGGGCTGCAATGTTTCCCAAAATGAGGCCCCTTAATCTGACCCATAGCCAGTGGATTCCTGTTTCTGTTCCGTTTCTTTTTTATATGCTAAGCCACTATTATAAAAATATAACTTCTCACTAAATTAATAGCAAGCAGACCCAGATAACATCAACGTATTATGAGTTTTTAAATAATTCAGGAATTTAAAGAAAAAAAGTGGCTCCAATAGAAGGGAAATGTAATTTTAAACTAATGAACCTACTATTTACATACTTTAGTATATTGTGTTTGTTAAAAAAAAATCTGTACTATGAATTCCCATGGAGTTTATTTTACAGATTAAGGAATATCTTGTTGCTTTGACATTTCGACAGGCCCAACAGAGAACTGGGACACCTTTTTCTTTCCTTGTGACTTATGAATAGACTGAGAAGAAGATGATGATAAGATTAAAATCATCTTTGAATTTCTCTTTCCTGCCGACTCAGTATATATTTTAATATCCTGGTACATGCTTATCAAACACTATAGGGTCAACGTTCATTCCTCTTATGACTCAACCATATTAAGTAAACATGTTATTTTACCACTGTGACAGGACATTTATGTTCAGGAACATTCAGGAATTAACAGGAAGGAACCATTATTCTATTTTATTACCTGTAGTATGTGTAGTATTAAAAATACAAATCCATATTGCTGAAACACATATACCGTTTGCATTATCCAAAAAGTCTGCAAGTTGCATATTGTAGTTATTACATAATACTCACTGGCGTCTCTTTTGTCGCTCTCTCAAATTAATGAGACAAAATAAAATTAGGTTATCATGTAAAAATAGAAACTGCAAAGTATTCTCTTTGGAAGACTTTCCTAAAATTACAAGTTTATCTTTTAAGTACTTGCACTGCAGACTCTATCAAACAACAAATACCCCCCCAAAATGTTATGCAAACATCGCAGATTTCACCTTGGAGAAAACTTTTACATATCAGTGACCATGTGTCTTTGATAGGATTACATTTTAGAATGAACACATTAACTTAAATCTTGCAACTAATTTCAGAGTTGCTGGTGTAGAAAATGTATCAAATTTATGGCAGATTTGTGTCATTGTGTTGTTCGTTACCTGCAGTAATTTGTGCCACACTCGTAATTATCTCTACATCCTGCACCGACCGGTTTCAGTGTGTTCCAGCGCCAAAGTAGAGAACGCTTGGCACGGTGTATGATTTCTGTTGCCCAGCTGTCCACTATTGGAGCTGTCTCTACCTGCAGACAGACAGACACACAGAGAGACAGTCGGAGGTATTAGACTGATAATCAGGCAAGTAAACCTAGCCTGAGATAAGCAGGGAACACTTTTTTTTTATAATTTCTCTTGTTGTTTTATAGTGTATTACTTGAAATTGTAGTTGAGAAACTTTCTTAACAAAAAGACATATTAGACAAATAAACGCACGAGGAAACGGGTCTAGTGTCAAACACTAACCACTTTCACTTTCTTAAGCAACTTTTTTTTTATCATACTGTGTTAAACAAACAAGATAAACCTTAATGTGCGAAATAGTAAGAGAAAAGAGTGTACAATACCTCAGCGATAATAATAATAATAATAATAATATATTGCTTTGATTGGACACAAAGTAATCAGAAACAAAGAGATTTTATCCTGTTCCTACATACATACAGTACATACATACAGTCTGTACATATAGTCTGTTCATACTACATATCAGTGATGGGAATAACCATGGATCACCTGATACAATATCAACACGATACCTACATGCCGATTCGATTTGTATTGCAAGGCTTTGTAAATATTCTAATTTATTTATGTATTTATTTCATATTTTGTTGCAATTATCAACAAACTCAGCAAAAAATTTGCTCCTATCACATAGGATCTGTGATGTGAACAGTTTTGAGTAGACCCCTTCAGGATGATAGAGGAACTGCAACATTTTACCTCAAATGCAAAAAAAAAATAATAATAATTATTATTATTATTATTATTATTATTATTATTATTATTATTATTTGATCTTATAAAATATGCAAGTAACATTTGCACATCTCTTTAGTTGCCCATTATTAAATTACTAAAGACAAACTATAAAAAAAAGAAAAAAGTATCCACAGAATCATTGGATAATGCAGTTAATTCATTGTGCCTTCTTAATTACTGACAGCAGATATTAGACTTCATTAGTGCACCATGTGAAAAAAGAGTAGAATTATTTTATTAATTCAGTAACTGAATTAATTCGTCTTCAGTAAAATACTTTTTCCTGATTAAAGTGGAGAAAAGCAGCTCTTAGTAAAGGATCTGGCATTATATTATATAATGGCATCCTACCTCCATTACACAGATTAGAGACACGAGCACAGCGAGTGCTAAAAGCGTGATTCCTGACAGCTTCATGCTGGAGAGTGGTTGTAATTATTTTCCCGTTTGTCTACTCCTGGAGTGCTCTGTTGAACGTGTGACAGTGAGATATGTGCACCATGCTTATATTAGTGCATTAGTTATCTGACTGATAAGGATCTCAAAGGGCAATGTTCACTTGCGATGGCGCGAAGAGGAACACTTTAACCAAGAGAATCAGGACAAGGCCACGTCTACAATGAAATCTTCGATCAAGTAAGGATAAAAAAAAATAATCGGATATGACTGTGTGTATGACAAGATGTGCAATAATAGAACTGTAATAAAATAAAAGACTTTCACTGTTTGATCCAGCAACGATTCATTAATATCAGGACGTATACTCAATTTATAGTATATTCATACGGCACAAATAAATAAAATATGAACAAAAGTATATTTTTTTTTCTCTTTTGCATTTTAAACTGTTAAATAAACAAGTGTATTATTGAATTATCATCATTATCAGTTTATTGACAGTCCTAAAGCTTAATGTTCAAATATTATCAGTTTAAAAAATTTATCATTCACTAGTAGGTTTTTTTTTTAATATTTTAATTATTTATTACATAAAACAAAATATTTTTAAACTGTACTAGTATGTTAATGCATACAGATCTATAATAAAGATGGACTAAGATAAGATAAGGTACATATTCAGACAAAATTATGCAAGTACACACCTTTTCTTTCCATGAAATGTACCTATTTTAGTATCATTGGTTTTGTTACATCATCCCTGCAATTTTTTCTCTTTATCTATTATCAATATTTATTTACTATTAATCAGTTATCTATTGAGCCCTACATTTAGAAGTCTTACATGATCATAGTGCTAGCTTTTTTTCAGCACTCCTTTTGGTTCCTCCCATTTGAGCTCATGAATATCCTGCACTTACCTGCATCAGGCTTCCTGCTTGTACTGTATGTAATGGATTTTCTTTAAAGCCATAGGTCTTTCCAGGGTTATGTCATCAATATCGCAGTCCCTCCTACACTTCTCATGCTCTTTTTACTATTAGACTTAGTAACAGGTACTTTATACTACTCAAAGGCCTCTAGCATTTACGTGAACCAATCAATACCAATTCCCAGTACTTGGTTAGACTAATCCCCATTCACCTAGACTAATCATGTTTTGATTTTTTGAATTTGACCCTGACAAAACATATTGAAACCCCCAGTACTACGCACATAATTTCCCAATACCCACTTGGATTTTATGTTATCAGTCGAGTTACTAGATTGGGAGTAGAAGGAAACCTGAAGTCGTTTCCCAGCCAAAAAAAGAACAAGGAGAGTATGTACATTTATTTTCATGTTCTTTCTATTTGTTTCCCTTGTGCACCTAGACTTTTCTATGTCTGAATCTTCTGCTGTCCATCTATTGTTGGAACATTCCGTGGAGAGATCCATGTATGTTATCCACATCCTCTGTCTGTTTACTTGGCACTTAATGCTCATCCTTCTGGGCCATTGTTTAATTTCATTGTTACTTTACTCTATGCCTGTTCTTTATTGTTTTTGATATTCCTGTAAAACTCATATTGGTGATTCATCTCTCTTTTCCCATATTGGACAATCGTGACATGTGCTTGTCCTAGATTTTGGGGCAATTTAACATTTAATATGTGTGTGTCCTAAATTAGAAGTAATAACCTATATGTCCAGAAGTATGTGGACACCTGAGCATTATCCCCATGTTGTTCATTTCCAAACTGTTGACATACAGTTGGAAGCACACTTGTGTATTTGAGAGTCTTTCTATGCTGTAGCATTACACATTTTTTGGGTATAAAATGGTTCCAGTAAATGCTTAAAGGGAGACCATCATAATATGGTTTGCCAAATTTGGAGTGAAAGTACTTGAGTGGATCACACAGACCTTTGACCTCAACTGCACTAAACAGCTTTTAACTGAAACGCCAGCTGCACTCCAGGCCTTTGCACTCGACATCTGTGCTCTTGTGGCCGAATGAGCATAAAGTGATTATAGCAACGAATGTGGGAATAAATCCACAATGCACTGGCTATATAATTGATCTCCATAAAGTCCAGTGATACCCAGTTCATTATGAATTTGATTGTTTTTCTAATGCAATATTTCTCCCATGTGTGCTTACAAAAACTTTTAGTAGATGCTTTATTGCCTTTTACCTTATAGTTACTTTGCAACCTACTTTTGGTGAAAAGGGTATTTATTATTTTTGTAAGAATCAAGATAAATTTAATTAGTGTAAGAGAAGATAAAAGCTCCAAAAGTGAGCATGAACAGATATAAAACAAATAGTCATCCCAGATCATTTCTGCATTAGGCGTGTAACTGGATATGAATACATTATTCAGAATGAACAGAAGGGGCAGTGGTGGCTCAGGCATTTGGGCCCTTGTGCAAGGCCTTTAACCCTATGTCTATATACAGTAAAATACCCCAAATCTGGAGATGCAGGGTATCCAGTCCCAAAGTGCCAGTCCCAAAGGAGAAGTGGTTGGCATCAGGAAGGGCATTCGACTGATATAATATACAAACCAAAAAAAAAAAAAAAAGTTTTTTTAACGAACGTACATTCACATTTTTAAAATATATTGCATTTAAACATTTTACATTTTTAATGTACCATTTAAATTAATTATTTCTATTCCTACACTAAAGTCTCAGCACTTTACAGAGTATCTTTAACCAAGAATGGATGCACATCTTGTATGGTGTTTCTTTTTAGTCACCTTTTCAATTTTATTTCCAAAGCTACCAAGGATAGAGGTGTCCACTGCTTTGAATTAAGTGTCTATGAACATTTCTCAATCAATAATTCTCCCCAGTTAATAAAAAAAGAATATAGTATAGTGCACATTATTATATTGTTTGAGAAAGACCTGCTGTGAAGATTTAGGCAGCTCCAGGGCTGTAATTTCTGCTTCTATAATAGCAGCTCTCTTTAACGGTGCCTACTGTCTGCTTTCACAGACAGGTCAGGAGCCTTACTGGAGCCTTTACAGTTTTTATCTTATCATAAGTACATCAATTAAAGAAATTAGAGTAAGTATTTAGACAATTCTGTGCCAGAGCAAAATACAAGCAATCGTATGAATAAATGGTTTACATGCTGTTGTTTTTCATTTGAGACATGAACATGGAGCTCTTAAAAAGTCCTTCACTGTATTTTCCTTGCAGTCATCCCCTGGTTATTTTTCACTGATAAGATAAGTCAGTTAAAGTCAATACACACAAAATTTAACTTTTTAGTGTGCAAAGTTTTTTGCAAATCACAAATTAAAACCGATCAAATTTGTGTACTGTTTTTCATGTGTTTGCTTGAGACTCATTTTGAATCCACTTCTGACACAAATTCAGCTCTTAATTCTTTCAAAGATTTTTTTTTTGTTCTGACTAATTTTTTCCGTCATGTCACTTATTAATAGCAATACAGTTTTTTTTTTTATTGACGTGATTGCATTCTGCTCCATCAAATGTTTTTCATAACTAATACCAAAATCTGGTTTTACTTATACAGTAAGTGCCAATTTTTTCTATTTAAGTAATTTTGTATGGTATATACTGTAGTATGTTTTTTTGACAGTTTTACAGACATCTAGATATATAGTAGATTTCCAGTACAACATGTCATAATGAGTCAGAGGTGATAGTGGTAAAGAAAAACCTCCTGCAAAGACAGGGGGAAATAACCTTGAGAGGAACAAGACTTAAAATGGAACCTGGGTAATAACAGATACGTAGGGTTTTTAGGATTATTAAAAAAAAATACTTCATACAGTTGTACAAAACTAAAGGCAGGCAATAAAGAAATAATTACAATAAATGTTAATTTCCATGTGACACCTAAAAGGCTATTTTTACTTCCTAAAATGTTAAATATAGAACTAAACTTAGGTGTTACTGAATTTACTTCACCAGCGGCGGAGGAGAGCAATGACTCACATCAATCTGGTGCTCATTCAAATTGTTATGAGCGTTTATATACTGTAAGTCAGCACATCTATGGCTGTGTGTTTAACTTCCTGTTCTGACCACTACAGGAAGTCTGTACAAATGTAAGAGAATGCAAGAAATGCAACTTTATTTTAAACATCGTTTACGTCATTTATCCTTTCTTTGCTTAATCCTGTACAAAAGCTGAGGGTTCTATTTTTTTTCTAAAGGTTTTGTGACTCATGCCTACTTTATATGGACAAAAGATTGTAGACAACTCACCATCGCACAAAGACGTCATTTTTTGAAATATCCTGTGTCGGGATTTAGTTCCCTCTTTGCTTTTATAATAACCTCCACATTTCTGAAGAGGCTTTGCTCTAAATTTTGGCACATGACTTTGAAGATTTGTACATTGAGCTACAAGATCATCATTGAGGTCAGGCTGTGATGTTGGGCGTGGAGACTTGGGAAGCATTCAGCATTCCAGTTTATCTCAAAGGTTGTCAGTGGGGTTGAGGTCAAGACTCTATCCACTAGGATTCTTCCACTAGAGCCTTAGCAAACCTTGGGTTGATGGAGATCACTTTGTGTACAAGGGCATTGTCATGCTGGAACATTTTGGCAATAGTTTGGCAATGAACCATAGAGTAAATGGTTGCCATGGTGAGTTGTTTACTCTGTGTTGAACATAGACTTCCAAATGCTACTAACAGGAAACCTTTTTATAGATACTTTCTATGATTCCTAAACACATCTGATTTTGCATCACATGCATCCTGTCTCATTTGCCAGCATGTTCACTTTATAGATAATAGTAATATCATGTACCACAGTGGTAAAAACAAGGATTTTTTAAACATTGTAACACAAAAATATCATAATAAGAAGTTACACATTGCAGAATCTTGTGTGTAGTTGAGCATGAAATAGGAGACACATCTGTACAATTGAGATGAGATTTTTCAGGAATCTATTTGTTGAAGAAGGCACACAATAACCCAGACTTTTTACATCTCTGTCCACAAATTACTCTGCATTCCCTCTTGTTACTTTTCATGCTGCTTTCAGCTTTTTTCTCAGTGTCTGAACTATAACGAAACAACAAAAGAAGCAGCAATTGTAGTTTGAAAAAGAGTGACAAAAAAAAAAAAAACATTTCACAGGGCTCTTACAATAATTATGTGAAAAGAAATATTCTGGACATATAAACTGATGTTCATTTCCTTGGTAAAACTTCTACAATTTTACTGTAGCATTTGACCCTATGTCTTGTATATATTATCCATCAGATGCCGGTTCCAGATTGAATAGTTTTAAAACTATAGTGCATCAGTAAAATTGAATTGATCAGCTAAGATTGAGACTGATCAGCAGGGGGAGTGATGTTTTCTATTTCATTTTTATGATTGCAGTTAAAATGTTCAAGTGTTTCAAAGTACAGTTCTACTTTCTAGCATTAATAGATGCAATAATATGTAAAAAACAACAAAAAAAAAAAAAACAGGGTCAGTCATTTTATGCCTAACCCTGGCTTTTGGATTACAAGAACTCCGTCTCATCTATGATTGGTTGGATCTTCACAGATGAGCCAATCTTGAGGACTCCCCAAGAACAGGTTTGGGTAATAAGAACACTCCAGGTACCATGCTTGAGTCTGTTATTTAAAGTGTTCCCAAGGCATGGTGTACTGTATGATGTATTCAGGTACAATTCAAATAAGCCAAGCACAGAAGCCAGGGGGTATAGAATGTGATCATTGATGCCATCTGTTTCCTCTGAAAATAACACACTGATCTCAGTGTCTGAACTAAACAACTATAGTAAAGAAAATAGTAAATACTATGCAAAATGCTTTCCGTGTTGTTTTTTATTCATGGATATCAGTACCGTGGTACCTTAGAACTGAAATTTTGCAAGAAATGTATCTCAACATACGAGCAACCGAACGTCAGTGGAAAGCCAAGTTAAGCAAGTTTGCATATTTTTTGTGGATTTCGTTTTTTTTTTTTTTTGTCATTTTGTGCAAGATTTGGTGAAGACGTAGCCACTTTGTCTATTTAATTCAGATTTTATTTCATTTATGTATTTCTTCTAAATGTTTTGATTTGTTTTTATAGGCATAAATATGGGTAAAGTGTTACGAGAAAACCAAAGTACATTGAGGAAACCCACCATGCACAGTGAACATGCAAACTCAACACACAGACCCAAGGCAGGAATCAAAGTCGAACCCGGGAGGTTCAAGGCGACAGTGCTAACCACAACCCCACCATGCTGTCACAATAATAAAGCTTAAATCCTCAAATTTAACTTCGATCTTAAATCTGAATGCAAGCAATTAAAGGAAGAAAATGTTAGCTGCATAGGAATATGTGTTTCAAAGTATTTTTTTTCCTCATCTGCATGTTTTTCTGGACAATTGTTCCTGTAATGTGAAAAAAAAAAAAACAGCATAGTACAGTACATACTGTCTGGTTGTAGCTATCTACTAGTGTCATTTTCACCAATGTTCAAAATGTACAAATATTTTACTTTGTAGCCTAGCATGGTAATATTCGATACCCAGGTGAAAAAAAATAAAACTTTTTTTTTTTTTGCTTAGTCAGTTAAAGTAGAACTGATACACATTTGTGTCTGGTACCTGTTTCTTTATTTCTAGTCTATACAGTTGCAAGGGATATTTAATGTTGAGACAGTTTTTTTTATTCATAATCTACTTTTTATGAATAATAATTTTTTTATACATAATTTAATTTACTCATAATCTGTTTTACATAAGATTTCACAAATGTTACAGCATTTTTGCATTTAACAAAAATGTGAATCAGGCAAAATTGCTTGGTTGTATGTAGACAGACAGAAGTTAATTTTTATTTTTTTTTCCTTTCTGTTCCACACACACACACGCACGCACACACACACACACACACACACACACACACACACACACACACACACACACACACACACACACACACACACACACACACACACACACACACACACACACACACACACACACACACACGAACTCAATGGTAACCGATTTTGTAATTCTAGTTTGCAAAACTATGTGTAACTCTGCCAGGGGGAGAACACACACTCATGAGAATTCCAGCTGTGTATGCATGTATGTGTGCGTGTATAAAATGTCAGTACCAGTAGCTGGGACACTTATAACGTATTGACATTACTCTTTGTTTACACTCTTTGTGTGTTTACACAGTGTAGTGGCTGTGTAGCATTCCTCTTTCACTCTTTTTCACATTTCTATCTCACTCTCTGGTATAAATGCTTTATATCCCTACAATCCCCATATTGTACAAATATATGTATTTCCCCATATTGTCAATCATTTTTTTCTTTCTCTATACATGTTTTTCAAGCTCCTCTTTTATCTTTTTCTTTCTTGCCCTATCCAGGTTTTTAAAAACCCGTTACAGATTTATGTTACATCGAAGCCAGTGTAACTACATGATTACATTCTCTCTTTCTCTTCCTCCTTTCTTTCTTCTGTCTCTTGCCTGAAAATCACATTTTAACCCTGATTGCAGGTCAGAGTTGTTCTTTTGTTCTCCATGGCCTTGCACTCTCTCATGATATTTTTCCAGACACAAGGAGCTTTGTGTGTGTGTGTGTGTGTGTGTGTGTGTGTGTGAGAGAGAGAGAGAGAGAGAAGAGTCTTACACTTGTGAATTTATAACATTTTACCAGACTCGATACTCACTCATTCTCTCACTCATTCTCTCACTGTTATCCTCTAAAGGGTCATGGGAGGCCTGAAGCCTGTCTTTTGGGAACACAAGGCGGGGTACCAGGGTGCCAATCCATCGCAGGGCACACACATACACAAACTCACACACTACAGGGAATTTGGAAACGGCAGTTAGCCTATTTGCATGTCTTTGAACTGGGGGTGGACAACATGAAAACTCCCAGCCTCCATACATTTAAGAATTTACAGTAACAAAACGTTAAAGCTATATGGTAAATCTTTAACACTGAATTGGTTCATTTCGACATTAGTGTTCATATATTACTGTATCTCTGAATGTTCATTCAGAACTTGCAACAATGTGGGAAAGCATTGTACTTTTGCATTGTACTTTTATTCCTCATGTGTTTCTGGGATTGTGTGAGAGAGTGGGGGAAGAGCAAGTGATAGCACATGAGAGAGAGAGAGAGAGAGAGAGAGAGAGAGAAAGACGAATACAATTCAGCTGAATGAATAGTGTGTGTGACCTTGCAGAGCAGCTCGAAATACATTTCACCCAGTCCCCTCCTACAATACACGCACATGACCCAGTGTTGCCAGATTGAAACCCACCAAGCATGTAAAATCCACAAAGATACAGTATTGAGTACTGAAGGCAAGATTTGATAAGCCCCTGATGCTGGAGGTACGAGGCCACAGTGATAATCTCTAAGCCAACATTCCACACTATTCATGTAAATATTTAATACTTTATTACATTGTTATAATAGGATTATTATTTACTGTTGGAACATTGTTGGGGACAGTGAATCTGGCAACATATCTGCTCCTTGACTATTTTAGTTGGACAAAAATGGTATCTCTAAAAATAAAAAAAAATCAGAGTAAAGGATTTTATGACAACAAAGAAAGAAAAAAATGCATGCAATTTTCCAGTCATGTTTAATTAAATTAGAGAATTTCCAAACGCAAGATCTTGAACAGTAGGATTTTTCTTCAATCTGGCAACAAGGCTTGGTTTAGACCCTCCTTCTTCCCACCCAACTCATTCATAGGAACGCCTGAGCACGCCTGACGTGCAGACAACACACTTCTGAACTCGCTTAAACTTCTAAATTTTAAGTTTGGGTTTAAGCTCTTTGCCTTCTCAAACTGTTATCTCACATTGTGCTGAACCTTTCTAAGGAACTCCCTTGAATACGTTTGACAAAGAGGAACAGACTAGCAAGTGACTGCAAGTGAACTTGAACAAGCATGTGGTTTTAGACTGAGCGTGGCGAGTTTTGAGTGTGGTAGAGAACGTAGAGATACACACCTTTCAAGGAGATCCTGTTATGCTTTTTTGAGTTTATAGTTTAAAGGTTTTTTGTTTGTTTGTTTGTTTGTTTGTTTGTCTCACTTTTGAGGTGTCTCTGATTTGGGACAATGAAGTGCAAGATCTGTCTAATCTATGCCTTCATAATAACTGGTGCAGTTATGATAATCACAGGCATTGGCATCATCTTGGCTGGAGATTTGCAAAAACGAATAGAAGAGAAGCTCAAAGGGGTAAGTTCAGACAAACATTATTTTATGAACTGCACCTGCATCACCCTCTTTCTGTCCCTGTTTTTGAGACTTTGCACATCAGTGTCCTTGGCTGAAATGTTTGCATTTCTATCATGTAGCTTGGTGTTTTTTCCCCTCTATAATGCAATGACAGACAAAATGAAAGAAGCTAGTCATTTGATTACAGAAAATTAAATACAATGTTCATTTAGATTCTCTTAGGTTCTCTAAACAGATTTTATTGTTTGCTATGATTATTGATTTCTCAATGCTCATAACAGTGCCAATATGTATAATTATATGATCTGCCAGCCACGAGCGGCAAATTTTTACTAACTCCAACTCTACTATTTCTTCACTTTCTGGCCACAGAAGGAACGTTGTAATTACAGGAACAGCAACAGGGGGAAACCTTTTTTGACAGGGAACGTTTAAGTTGAGGGTTCCCTATTAAACCTCAGAAGAGTAAACTGATCTGTTAATGCTTTAACCATATACATATTTTGTAGGCAGTGTCAGTAATGCATTTTGACCATTTTTAAGTTTTCTTAATTTTATTCTCTAGCATTAAAGATGGTCTTGCACAATCTTGGCATATCTAGACAGCTTCACAATGAAGTGGTCTTGTCTGCTTTTTTTAATACAAGGTTTTGCATGCAAATGCTTTGTGAGGTATTTTGTAAATGTTCAGGAAAAAAAAAAAACTTCATTACTGGTTTGAGATTTCCTACTATGCTTAGTCTTAGGCTTTTGAGATATGCAACTAAAATTTATGACATGACTGAATGGGAAAAGCAGTTGCCTTTTAATGCTTAACTGTTAGTGATTGGTTTGTGTCAATAGATAAGACAAATCAGTTTGAAGTTATGTTTTGCTTCACAGTGGAGCTTTTTCTGTCACCACATTTGAAATGGACTCTGAACAGATCAGATGTCTGGGTTTTAACAATCAGGACAGAATGAACACATACTCCTCTGGCCAGTTGCCTTTACACATTTTGTTTTTGACCCCTGTATGCATTCCAACCATTCACCTTGCTTACGAATGCAATGCATAGAAAAAAATCGTAACTAACTAATAAGTTGTTGCAAAGGATAAATTAAACTAGTAATTTAATATAGAAATAGTATTAATATAGTTACAATATATAAACAATATGGTAGTGAAATAGTGAAATTATAATGAAAGGACCCAAGACACTTAACACTTTTGAAAACTTGACAGATTTTCACAAATATACACTACCAGTAAAACGTCTGGACACATCTTCTTATTCAAAGGTTTTCCTTTTTTTAGGTTTTCATTGTACGTTAATCCTGAAGATATTGAAATTATGATAGAACAAATATAGAACTATGTTGTCAACAAAAGTGTGTTAAATAACTATTATAAATATATTTTCAATTCATCAAAGTAGTATCCTTTTGCTTTGATGGCAGCTTTGCACACTCCTGGCATTCTCTCAGTCGACCTCATGATGTCACCACCTGGAATGAGCTCCCGGAAGTGTTGGGTACTTGTTGGCGGGTTTTCCTTCACTCTTTGGTCCAACTCATCCCAAACCATCTCAGTTGGATTTAGATCAGGTGATTGTGGAAGTTAGGTCATCTGATGCAGCATTTATCACTCTCCTTCATTCTCAAATAGTTCAAACATAATCCAAAGGTGTGGTCGGGGTCATTGTATTGGTGGAAATCAAATGATAGCCCTATTAAGTGCAAACCAGATGTGGTAGCCATGCTGGTTAAGTGTGCCCTCAGTTTTGACCGACCATATCAGACCAAAGGACAGTTTTACACTAATATATATGCCTATTCCTTCTGCTTCTTGGCACAAGCAAGTCAATTCTGCTTTTGTTCTGCCGAAGTAATGATATATTTGGCACAATTCGACCATGGCCTGACTCATGCAGTCTCCTCTTGTTACAGTGGATGTTGAAATATAGTATGTGTCATGAACTCCAAGAAGCATTTATGAGGGCTCTAATCTGTAAATCGGCAGTTTCTGAGGCTGATCATTCTGATAAACTTATCCTCTGCAGCAGAGGTAGCTCCTGGTCTTTCTTTCCTTAGATGGTTCTTATGAGGGCCAGTTTCATCATAGTGTTAAATGTTTTTTTTTTTTTTTCATCATAGTGGTTTTGCCGACTATTCTTGGGGACACATACAAAGAGTTTTTTTTTTTTTTTTTTTTGCATTGACTGACCTTCATTTCTTAAAGTAATGATGCATTGTCTTTTCTCTTTACTTAACTATTTCTTGTCCTAATATGGATTGTACTGTAGTTGTATTAGCAGGGCTAATAGTGCTATTGCACCTGTCAACTGAACATACAGTAAGTGTCCAAACCTTTGACCGGTATTATATTTAAAAAATCTAATTCTTGTGTTTATACACTTAAAAAAAAAAAAGAATCACATGTCACATACAGTATGGTTGAGTTTTTAGAAATTCCAAATCTATTTTGTGGCATATTAATGCCATCCCACTTTAAATTTAATATGCAGTTTCACCCTAATACAATTAAGTAAAAGAAATTGACATATATTAGCCTGTAAGTGGTTAGAAAAATTCCTGGATTTTCAGAGCCCTGCCCTTGGATTGGAGGTACACTGACTAATAGATGTTGAAATAGAATTCCGTAATTAGCAGGAAATAGCTCGGAAGCATGATATATTATTTAAACAGTTTGCTTTTTCAGTAGGTTATGTAATAACAGTACACTTTGCCTGGCAACATTTAAGCCATTAAGGAAAGCACTTATCTTTCTTCAGGCACTGAAGTGGCATAAATAGCACATGCAAACACATGCCAATTATAAAGTTATTGTGAGAAAGAATGAGAATTAAACATTATTAGTGATCTGCTGTTCTGTGTCAAAATAAACATTTCTGGGAAAAGGGCACATATTTCAACTTCCTTACCCATTTAAGCACAAATTACAGTTTACAAATAGTTTTCCCAGGTGTAATATTTCTAAATGGTGTAAACAAAGCAAATTGTTATTTAATAAATGCAAAATTTACTTTGATTCATGCGCACTTTATGCTCGGTTCAATAGCGTAATTCCGAGTACAACTGGAATACACATAAGATTACATCCAGCCTGGCCCTTGCAGGAAAAATACTGCCTAGAGTGCCTCACATGACTTCAAACAACTCTGAACATAACAGAAACATAACCAAGGCTACTAAGCTACATGGATTTCAAATTACAGTTGCTGGATCATTATATACTGTAGTTAGGTAAAATCTATATAATGTCTCACACAATCAGAATTGATTCAATTCTGATTTTTTCAATCCTAATGTGAAACAGATTGAGGGCTGTCTGAAAATCTGAAATTTTCACCTCAGAGCTGAGTGACTTTCATATTCGGTCAGGTGTACGGTATATGCAATACATTATCAGGCGACTTGAATGGGAACGCGCAGCTCATGTGTGAGTGAGGCATCTAGGTTTCATTCTTCTTCTGGGCCTTAGCAAATATAGGCGACTACCTGCTTGCCATCTTCTACAGGATACTTTTGCCAAAATCGCATCTATTGTTTGAAATTAATGTGCGATCAGAAAAATTGCTTTTATCCCAGATAATGTGAGCAAAGATGTATTGATGTGTGCATGACTGCCGTTTCAAAGGACAAATGTGTGCACATTAGAGCATAATTAGAGCAATTATGAATGTGACCCATCGTGACATGATTTGATTTGACCAAAAATCTGAATTAAACAATGTGTCTTATAATGTGAACACAGCCTAATTATACACCAGATGGCTCAAATTTATTCCTATATACAGGGGAATTAACCAGTACATTGTAAATGCTATGCCCAAGATACTCACTAATGCAAGTGAATAGCTACACAGCAAATGTTTAATTAACACTCAGACTGTTACCACCCTAAGTTTCCGTAGGTTTAGCTCACAGGAATTATACTGTGTACAAAACTGCACAAGTTAACAGAATGAAAATGAAACTTCTGTCATCCAGCCCATCATAATTTTCGTGTACTGAAATATGGACAGAAACACTAACCAAATGCATTCATCATCTCTGAGACATTATGCTATTTGCATTATGATCATAAACCCGAGACTCTCTATGACATTTATTAACAGTTATAATCAAAAGCTATTCATATTAAATGGAAGTTTGTTTTATTACATTGCATTAACCCTTTGTTTGATTTGTTGCTACATGGCTCAAATGCCAAGGAGTCTAATGATGACTCAAGGTAATTTTTCCATTATGCTGCAGCTAGCGTTTAAATAGAAGTAACAAGTATTTAATTAGAAGTAATATGAATATCCAGGCTTTTATTTATTTCATACATGTTTTATAAGAAGTTCAAATTACATTGAGTCTGAGCCATTACATTTTAATGAATTTATATAAAATTTGACTTAATAACCGCAGTATCTAGCTGCATTATTCACCAAACCTAGCAGGACTGAATGTGGAAATCCTCTCACAGGCGAGGACAAAAGAAAAGAAAATTGGTTGGGTTGCAGGGGGATGCATGCCTGGTACATTACAGTAATTGTTGTCTTTTAATGGGTGATATCACTGTGTATGAGTAGTTGTCTATGTGTATAATATATTAAAATACATTAGGGATAGTGTGAAGATTTATGGAAAATAGTTCTTGATGATGAGCAATGATTATTGGTATAGATGGCTAGGTGAGTTTCAGTTTCAACAGGTCTTTGGTTGTGATTGTCTGAGGCACTTTTAATTTAAACCTTAATAACCTATTGATACGTCTCTGTTCCATTTTAAACTGTTTTAAGCACTGGCAGCCACATTAACACACTCCATCCAATGCCAGAAAACACATACTCTGCACTAATGTTTTACAATTTCACACACATCATTCCACATTTTTTTCCCCACAGACACACCCTCACACATCTGTTTCATGTTCTTCCCCTCCCTAGATCTATGGAATGTAAACTACAGGGTGGGCCATTTATATGGATACACCTTAATAAAATGGGAATGGTTGGTGATATTAATGTTCTGTTTGTGGCACATTAGTATATGTGAGGGGGCAAACTTTTCAAGATGGGTGGTGACCATGGTGGCCATTTAGAAGTCGGCCATCTTGGATCCAACTTTTGTTTTTTCAATAGGAAGAGGGTCATGTGACAAATCAAACTTATTGGGAATTTCACAAGAAAAACAATGGTGTGCTTGGTTTTAACGTAACGTTATTCTTTCATGAGCTATTTACAAGTTTCTGACTACTTATAAAATGTGTTCAATGTGCTRCCCATTGTGATGGATTGTCAATGCAATGCAACCCTCTTCTCCCACTCCACACACTGATAAATGGGCCACTCTGTACATTAAATGCTTATATTTAAGAGAAACGGCACAGGAGATAGTGGAGACAGATGTATAGTTTTTCCTGCCATTGTATAGAATAAAAACAGTTGGGAGGGGGAGAGGATCCCACATCAAACCTAGACTCAACATTCTAAAAAAAAAAACAACCAATATA
>QMIH01001125.1:47335-71480 GCA_003987875.1 Clarias batrachus | reverse complement strand
TATATATATACTGTATATACACAGTCTGTAACGACGTGGGTCTTGCCAGGAGCAACGCCACTGCAAAGCAATCAGTGTGGACACGCCACACCTGGCTGCATGTCTATTAAAGGGTCCTGATACCTCTGCACCTCGTGCGATCATTTAGGTAGCACCAGTAAGGTATCTGGGCCAAATAAAAAGATAGAAAGTAAGGGCGAAGGCCCTGAGAAGATATAGTTTTTGTTTTAGTTTATAGAGGACCGTCCGTTCTTGGGTAGATGGTGGAGCTCTGTTTATTTTTGTGTTTTCAGTTTTCTTTGGTTTCCTTTCGAGTTTCCTAATTAATAATCCCACGCCATCTCAATCAGGAAGGTCTTCCCGTGCATGTCACAAGCACTCTCACAACCTCCTATTTCTTTGACCCCCTCAGATACACATTTATTAATAACATTTCATGGTTCGGCTCTCCAACACTGTGTATATATAAACAGAAGTGTTTGTCTGTTTGTCAGATAGAAAAGACACCAAATATGAAGCTGTTCTTTTGCAAGCAAAACATGCTTTTTATATGATGTCAGGGATGCATTATATATTTTTGGGATGCATAAAAATTTACAACGAAAATTAACTCTGTACTGAAATATAGAATAAATGATTCGAAAAGTAACGAGTCTAGTGTAGCCAAATGTAACGGAGTAAGAGTAGCGTTTCTTCTTCACAAATCCACTCAAGTAAAAGTAAAAAGTATGGTGCAGTAAAACTACTCATAAAGTATTTTTTTTTCCCAAAAAAGTTTGTAATGGATTAAATTTAACCCAGTACTACCCACCTCTTGTTAGATGCTCTAGTACCTGTGAAATGGCAAGCCAATCAGTGCTCTTGCTTTGCTTTAAGGGTCCTGATACCTCTGCACCTCTTATAACAAGAGTAAAATAGTTAAAAAAAAATCATCATCCAAACATGTTTATATGGGTAGTGGTTATAAGGTTTATTGGGGTAATATTTGCCTATTAAATGTACAGATTCAAACGTTTACACCCTCTCATTCCAACTGTAACATTCATTCCGATCGTGCCGGATCAGGTCAGACTGTTCCTACTTATTCTAGTTGTGTTATTACTCTCAAGGTTATTGGAATGTTAGAGTCACCCATTGTTTGTTGTATATTATACATTACATTTGTGTTTCTTACAATCTAGACAGCTCTTCTGCGTTGCTGGGACACATTCTTGCTAATTATTGGCTTTGAACAGTTTAGTTATTGATTATACCATAATGAGGCTGTTGTTCAGTTGTGCTCAGTTCCAGCATCATTATATTTAAATGACCACAAACATCATCTGTTTGCACTGCATATGCGTTTGCAGTTATTTTTGCTTATGTCTTAGTTTTCCAAATGAATCTACTGTTCTTTGTCCCACTTTATATTCACTCACCAAATGCACTAAAAGTAAGCAGCATGGTGGTGCAGTGGTCAGCACTGTTGCCTTGCACCTCCAGGGTCTGGGTTTGATTCCTGCCTTGGGTGTGTGTGTGTATTAGGTTTGCATGTTCTGCGCATGCTTGGGTCCAAAGACAATAGGTTGACTAGCACTCCCAAATGCATGCATGTAGTGTGATAATTGAATGAGAATGTGTGTGTGTATGTGTGCCCTGCGATGGATTGGTACTTCGTCCAGGGTGTATCCAGCCTCGTGCCCCAAGTCCCCTGGGATAGGCTCCAGGCCACGGACCCTGAGTACATAGAATAGCGGTATATATGATGAGTGAGTGAGTGCACGAAACATAATAATGGTCTTTCTGCATTTCTTTGTCTTTGTTTCCATCATTGTTCATCTGTTTATTTTCCCCCTTTTCTCTTTTTCCATTATCTCTCTTCATTTGTTTTATTCTATCTATCTATCTATCTATCTATCTATCTATCTATCTATCTATCTATCTATCTATCTATCTATCTATCTATCTATCTATCTATCTATCTATCTATCTATCTATCTATCTATCTATCTATCTATCATATCTTTATTAACTTTTCTGTCTACCTACCTCTCCATCTGTCTCCCTTTGTCCCCCATCGTGTCTTTTTTAATCTGTGTTTCTCTCCATGCTGCTCTCAATCGCATGCTCTTTTCCCATTTGTTTTTTTCTTAGTTAATCCATTTTCCCATCTCTCTCTCTCTCTCTCTCTCTCTCTCTCTCTCTCTCCCCCCCCTTTCGACTGTCCATGCTGCTTTCTGTCTACTGTGACTCTATTGATTAAAGCACGTAATGAATACTTGGCCAGTTTTCTGTAGCAGGACTTCAGAGATTTAAGAGTGGATGAATTCCTTTTCACAGAAAACTCCTAGTTTGCTTCTGGCATTTTTCATGTGTGGGATTGTAGAAACCTTTTAACGCGTGAGAACTTGTCTTGTGCATGCAAATTCCATCAGCACAGTTCCTGCAAATGAACCTTAGGGGTGTTGCTGACATGTTAGTGTGAAAGTATACTAAGACAATAAATATAAAACTGTTTTCAGCTAACATTATATGATGAGAAACATAAACATCTTTGCTTAATGTTATGAAAGCTATCCATCTATCCATCAATCTATCTATATGGTTCATTGGGGTGTCTTTCTATTTATTTGTATTTATTTTTTGTTTCTGTATATACAGTATCACTATCTGTCTATCACAAACTCTCTCTCCATTCATGGGATTGAAGAAACCTTTTTACACATGAGAACTTGTCTCTCTCTCGCATGCAAATTACATCGACATAGTTGTTCGCTGAAGCTTAGGGTTGTGCTGAAATGCTTATGAACTTATATTAAATTAACCAAGAAATGTGAATAATTTGTGTATATGCAGTATAAGCTTAAGTGGTATAGATTAAAGCATTACAACCATTACTGAACACGTCTATAAAGGCTTTGGTTCTCACTATAGTGCATTGTTGTGTGGTAGGTCATGTACATTGTGCTATTGTTGCCATGGGAGACAGTGATGGCAGCTGGGGGTCTGAAAACAGACGGGTCACGTGACTGTCACCAGCTAAAGTGGAATGTGTGTTTGTGTGTGTGTGTGTACGCATGTATCTGTGTGTGTGTGTGTGTGTTTGTGTGTGTGTGTGTGTGTATGCGTGTATCTGTGTGTGTGTGACAGAGTAAAAAGAAAGAGAAGACAGCATTAAAGGGACTGAAAAAATAGGCCTTTTCAGCTGATTCGCATACACTGTTAAAAAAAAAAAAACTTTGTGATGTCATAGGACTTGTCCTTCATTGGCATTTCTTGGAGTCCTGGTATTTATACTGTATATTACATTAAAGACAAGATTTTTTTTTTTCAACAAGAGTCACAGCAACTAATAATTCAAGTTTCAATGTAATACAATGTACATTACAATGTAATAATGCGGTTTTTATTAATGCAGTTTGTGTGTGTGTGTTGTAGGAAATCACTCTGACGGAAGGCAGTAAAGTGTTTGATACATGGAAGAACCCACCTCCACCTGTCTTCATGGAGTTTTTCTTCTTCAACGTCACAAACCCAGATGAGTTCTTGGCTGGACAGAAGCCACGCCTCAGGCACATGGGACCGTACACTTACAGGTAGCACACACACACACACACACACACACACACACACACACACACAAACACACAGAGCATATACAGTGTATAGCATATACATTTCTTTAATCAATAACAGTAGCTCTGATTTTAAAGGCTAGACAACTGGGTCAGAACAACTCCAAGACTACAGCTCTTGTGGGATAGTCCTACGCTGCAGTAGTCAGGACCTACCGAAAGTGATCCAAGGAAGACAAACCAGCGAATTGTCAAGAGGGTCATGGGTGGTCAAAACTCACTCCTGAACAAGGGGAGTTAAGGCTGGCTCGTGTATTCTGATCCAATAGAAGGGTTAGTGTAGCGTAAATTGAGGAAAGGGTTAATGCTGTTTCCAATAGAAAGGTGACAGAACACACAGGTCAGTACTGTTTTGGTGGCAAAGTGGGGACTTACTAAATATTAGGTGGATGGTCATAATGTTATGAATTTTATTTGTCACATATATAGTATGATATACAGTGTAATGCTTATTTGACCACCTAACCTAAAATTTAAAAAAAGAAAATAAGATTATTCAAATAAAGATATACATTCTGAAAAAAAAAAAAAAAAATATATATATACTAATATACTGTAGAAAACTTTAGCTGTAAAATTTACAATGTGTATGAGTTATAAAAGAAAATTGAAATAGAAGTGTGTCAGATGTTAAGTGTGTAGGTTAAGCAGGATATGTTACAATTGAGTGCAGTTAGTCCTGATCAGTGTACAATGTATTTATAACCGTTCTGTAGTCACCAACACCCTCGCTACATACTGTGCCAAAACAGTCACAAGATCTCTACCAACCTTTTACCTATTTACCTACTGTAAGAAGTACCTACCTCATGATAATATGAACTGTTAAGACTTGCCTGGAAATGCTATGACCTCTTACCTGTTGTTTTTTGTGCACAGAGTTGGATTTGGCCATTTTACTGGATTTGCTCCACCTACTTTTGGAAAGGTTTTTAAGTGCTATATTAGTAGCAATCCGTTCCAAAAAAGCCACAAAACACCTAGGAAGTTTACAAATGGCAGTCTACTGTATATGTAAACCGATCACTCAGATTACAGATCTCAAGTAGAGAAATAAGTGCCATCAACTATAAATGCTTGTTGTTTTTTTCTGATGTCTCCTATTTAATTTTCAGTGTCCCTAAATGTAAGAGCATTAAGAGTTATTTTCAAAATAAGGAGAGTCTTGTGTCTACAGTGTTGTACTAAAAAGCCGTGACAGCTTGCTAACTAGAAAAAAAATTATAGAAATCTCTAAATATAAATAATCTACTGTAAATAGTCATTTTAAGGAATCTGGGCTCCCTGAGTGATAATGATTGTCATTGATAGCATTAACAGTTAAGCATAAATACACGATGTGCCACAAGTATGCAATTATAATGATAAAGATTTTACGCATTCTAAGCATTCTTTTATTTACTTTTAGCTATTCCTTTATTAGGGCACTGGTGATGCAGGTGGTTAAGACTCTGGGACGGGGCTTCGAGCCTCACCACCGCCAGGTTGACACTGTTGGTGCCCTTAACCTTACACCCATAAAAAAAATCACTCAGACATTCCTGGTCTCAAAGCACAGAGAAGAATCAAAAAGTTCGGGATATCAACCCTGCCTTGTAAAAACCATCATTACTATAGAAAAGATGGCGCCCCGATTGATAGGCAAATTTTCTCATAATTAAAACAAAGTCATCTAAGTGCAAATACTAACATATTACATATTCAAAAACATCTGGCTAGCACTGTGGTGGCATTTGGAAATTAAAAACTGTACTGTAAGCTATTTTAATGTTATAACATATACGCATAGAAGATAGTTTACACAGAGGCATCACTCTGGTAGCATGTAAGTCTGTACTTATGTACATCTCTACTTATAATTTCAGAAATTGCTCACTGAGTGTCTAACTTACTATATATACGCCAATGCACAACCTTACTTAGAACATAAATAAAAATGTCACATTAAAAATTGCCTGTCCTTCTTCTTGTCTTTCACTTTCTCTACATTTAAATTAACTGTATTTCAGACAGTGTGCTTTGCTTATGGATCAAATGTCTGAATAAGTGTCTAATAAGCACACTATAGTTTGACAGAAAAAGGCTAACATGCACACATGCCCCAGATCATTGAACACACACTGGTAGTTCAGGACAATGTGCACCGATTTGATTAACAATCAGTTCAATCAGTTCCAAGTTCTAAACTAAACAAAAATCTGTTCAGATTAACAACTTCAAACATGATTACATTTTTATCAAATTATCATTCAAGAACGTGTTTGTTAAAACTGAAAAAAAAACCTGCATTTACTGTAGATGTTTAAGTATAATTTAAATGTTTATTATAGCATGATTGCTTAATTTTTCCGTTTTTAGCGACATATATTATATTGAATTTACTTCAATTAGAAACATATATAAGTCATAACCCACAGAGTTTTTATCTTTTAACTCCTAGTGATTGAAATTTAAACCTATTCAACCATGTTGTTAAACCAGGACAGTATAACAAAACACTATCAGGTTCATTCTCTGGTTCAAAACATTAAACAAGACAATAGACAATAATAGACATAATAAATGGTCCATACAATGTGAATACATGATGTGTACAATGAACAGGAACTGGAGGTTACTTTCAGTTATTATTTACCCGTTATTGACTCAGCTGGTGCTGTGTATTACAGTATGTGTAATCTTTCCAGTTATTATAATAGCTCTATTAGATAACACATGTGCATAAATCCTTTATTGTATACCATACACTCTAAAGCATTTTTGAAATTTATATAACCACAGTAAATTAACTAACTGAACTTAACTGTACTAGTCAGGTCTTTCAGTTCTGCTTTTAGGGGATACTAAAATGGAATATTGTGTAAGCATGTATGTATGTATGTATGTATGGCAATAACCGACTCGTTGTAGTCGTCTCAGACATTTGGACACAGCTGTTTGTACTTGAGGTTTAGTTCTTACTCAGCCTTAAACAATTCCAAAAAGGAAAACCAATAGTCCAAAGAAGAAAAGCTGTAAGAAAATGATTAGGCCATGAACTGTTAGGCCATATAATGATTGGTTTGCTAAATCTACGATTTATATTCACATTTATTCATTTGACAGATGGCCTTATTCAGATTGACTTACATGAGAGCTACCAAAGCTACCCAATTGCTTAAGGTTACATTCACAAGCCTGAAATGACTAAAATCCAACAGTATTGACACAGATCAGATTTTTTAAGGTTGCCTGAAATCTGATGTGTATCTGAGTCATTTTGTATATTGAAGCAATAGCTGCAAAAAATGGCTGAAGCAACCTGTCTGGCTTTCTACCTTCTTTTGGACCTCAAAACACTCAGCTGACTTTTGCTCAAGAACAAAATCTCAAGCATATTTTACTGAAATCACATGCATTGTCGAATTTTTTAAAAAATTTTTTTAGAAGCTAAAGAACCCATTTTAACCAGGAGTGCCAATACTTATGGGGGACACTGTGTATATACAGATGTGTGCAGGCCAGTTTTCTAGTTTCGCTGTCGCACCTCACGGCGACGGTATGCAGTTGCTGGCTTTGACCACTGAGTGGCACGTCAGACCATATTTCATTCTCTCAAGGATTAATGAGCCGCAGCTCCTTTAGAGCTGCACGTAGTAGCGGATAAAATCAAGTGTAACATTGTAGTTAAACGAATTCATAATAACAATACTAAAATTACAGTACAAATGTAGAATTCAATTTTATTAGTATCGAATTTAAGCAAAGTAAATGTTAACACAGTGAGGCTTTAGATTTTATCATGTGTAATTAAAAAGCCTACACGTGTACACTATAACCCGATTAAGTTGGCAAAACTCCAAATAGTTGAGATAATCAGTTACATTGTAAGTAAACAGCGAGATGCTTTTTAAAGTCCAGTTTCCCCCAACAGACCCCGAGAAACACTCCCCGCTGTCTTTGATAGCACGGAGAGAAGCTCGGGTCATTAGCGCCGATAGCCCACCAGTTGTGCCTAGTTAGGCGGCCCCGCTTATTTGCATACCTGCAGTGTGCACCTAGGCCGTCTACCTAGTGAGCTTCGGAGTGAGTGAGGAGCGATATTGATTTGGGCGCACGCCCATCACAGGCGCGTGCCGTGAAAAGTATACATTTACTTTGCTTAAATTTGATGCAAATAAGAAACGGCTATATGTATTACTATAATTTTAGTACTGTGATTATATTTTATAAGGTTTTGTCAGCAGTGGTACAGCGCAACGGGGATCATTATTTATTAAAGAAAATTATGATCATAACATCGTACTGCATTTAATTCCCATACTACCGCAAAAACACAAGCGGGGCTGAATGACAACGACATCTGCTTACACAGTAGCACGTCCTGACAATGTTTTAATTTTATAGTAATTTAGTTTAATTTATTTCGGTATTATCTACTACAGATTTAAAGAACACAACATTTAAGATGACCCAAAACCCTACACTGTAAACCCGATTAAGTTGTCAAAACGCCAAATATTTGAGGTAATCAGTTACATATTTTTTTTAAATTAATGATAGTTTTGTTTATTTAAAATTGGAAACATAAATTTTTGAGTTTGTTGAACAAATAAAAATATATATATTGCAGCCCTGCGCGGGAATCGAACCGGGGGTCTCCCGTATGGAAAACAAGACACTTAACCACTGCACCACAAGAGCTCTATAGATAGTACACTGGTGGAAGTTTTACTTAAGTTATTGTTACTTATGTACACAATTATTTAGGTAAACAGTACTCAATGTGTTTAATTACTTTGAGCATTAGGGTTTACAGTGTAGTGTACTTGTTTTAATGTTTAACATTATTTTTTTTTTTTACTCATTACACTATTGTACAGCAAATATCACTAGCTCTGATTAAGATTTTCATGCTTGTTGTATAAAATATACAGATGTGGAAATTACCATTACTGTAGTATTTCTTCGATACAGCATATTGTTTAGACTTTTTATGACTTAATTATTTTTTTAAAAAACCGAGATGACGGAAAATGTCACTTTGCGCCACCTGGCGGTCATTTCACGAATTGCCTTGAAATGCAACTGATTTATTTTGGCTGCTGTCGTTTTGTCGCAGCGGTGAGTGCGACGGTAATAGACATTCTCCCCTTCACACATCTGTATCAGAGGACAGAGTTAGATATGTCAGTTATAATTATGGATGTGAACCGTCAAGACATGCAAATCTGATCTGACCAAAAAATCTGAATTGTGCGATGTGGCTTGTAATGTGAATGTAGCCAAAGTGATATTAATCAGTCTAAAAGTTCTAAAAAAATTCTACTAGTTCATCCTACCTTTTTGCTTTAATTGGTTAAAAGATTATAAACATCTGATAAATTAAAGCATGTGAATGAAAATATTTTCTACCTACTATAATGGACACACCCATATTTATTGAGCTAAAGTAAATACACATTCTTTTTGATTTCTAATATAGCATCTATAAAATGTAAAGTACTTCCTGGTTCCAGTTGAGTCTTACAAACACTGATGAATTTACTGTAAGCAGCTTTCAATAATTTAACAGTATTGGTTTGTTTTACTGTGATGCAATCTCAGGCTAAATCTTGCAAATGGATGACAAATTCTAGTACTTCTCCTAATGAAACTATCAGGAAATTCAATTAGAGAGGGAAGCAAGAACAGATCTTCTGCAAGTCTGTCTGAAACATTGACACAAGCACAATCACACACAGAAGCAATGAACTGTGGCAAGGAAACAGACAGACTAATAGCCACTATTAACTCTGGAGCATAGCACAACACACCCTAAATACAGCAAGACACAGATGAACTCAAACCTTAAATACACCAGCCAATCAGAAATAAACAGAAACCAGGTGGACAAGATGCTGCAATGACTGGGAGCTAATTTGGAGTATTTTCTGCATCAAATTAAGTTATGGTCATATTTTAGATTTAACATTTATGTAAACATACACTATATTCAAAATACAGGTATCTAGGTTTTTATGTTTGCAAGAATATTAATCTTTAAGAGTAGATTGCCTGTCTTATCTAGAGTCTATAAATAAACGAAAGGTTTTGTCTGTACATTGATCAGCTCTTTTAATGATATCTTTTTTTATACATTGGAGGACCTGAAATTCTTTTCCGGAAACTTCTGGTAAAGTTTCATTAAATTCTGCTCAGTCAGTTCTGCATGATTTTTGCAGTTTTGCACCTGTGCCAAAGATGAAATCAAAATGTTGAATAGAAAAGAAGTAATGATCAGTTATGTGCCAGATTATAAACCGTGTTAAATTTACTGCTGTACAGAATTTAATTAATCTATTGCAGTACTTACATATCTGCCTCAAATTTATTCTGCACCATAAATGAAATTTAACCATACTGTATGGTTATTGTTATGAACAGTCATGTGGATTTAATCATCTATTTTAAAATAAGCTACTAATAAACTACTTGTTGAATGTAAACAAACAACTGCACAACTGCAACAGCAAAAAAGCTAAACTGAATATTTTTACTGGGATTATTTCATATTTTCATAGCTGAAGTGGTACAAGTGAATTGGAGTCATTTAAAGACAAAACGTTATCTTTATTTTTTCCACGTGTTTAATTTACTGGCTCACGACGTAAGAAATACAATGTAAAAGTTATGTTACAACGTAAAGAAATAAACTTTTATAAGGTTGAGTATCTTATACATTGTAAGATACTCAATCTTACAAAATTTTATTTCTTTGCATTAATAAGTCAGGCAGGCATGAACATGCACTTCAACATGAAATAATAATATCATAATAAATAATATGATTAAATTAAAGCTGATTAGCTTATATTTAGCTTTAAACCTTAGTTTAGTATAATATAAGCATTTGCTTATTGAACACTTTTTGGTCTAGAACTGTCATGTTTACAATCAAACATTTATATTATTCTGTCATATTTAATAGTCATTAATAGTAGTTGATCCGGTCTTCAAAAATTACTACAAAAATGTATAAAAGCAATACTTGTCTCAATTCTGACTTCATTCCTGATGTTTTATTTATTGAATTATTTTATTTATTTAAATTATTTATTTTATTTATTTATTTATATTTTATTTATTGAATTATTTTATTGAACTATATTGTATTGCCTTGTCTTGTGTTAATTTTAGGGAGTACAGACCCAAGGACAACGTCACCTTTGTGGAAAATGGAGCCAAAGTCTCTGCTCTGACACCAAAAACCTTTGTGTTTATGCCCGAAGAGTCAGCTGGAGACCCGAGTGTGGATCTTGTAACTACTGTTAACATCCCAGCTGTAGTAAGTCATGTCAATTTTTTTGAACTATTACTAATATTGAAAACATCACTTTACAGCTAGCCTAAATTATCTTCAGAAGATGGTTCATGTGGTTCATATATTATTAATGAAATATTTTTTCCTAAATTAATATGTTAATAATATATTGTATTTTGGATCAAAACTGAAGCTTGTGACAGATTAAAGGATCATACATGAAATCTCTCTCTTTGTTCCATGTGTTACGTGGTGCGGTATGGAGAGCCACACCACGCCATGTTTTTTAATGATAAGAGCCCTTATGCGGGCCTATAGAGAGGGTGAACGGAATAGGAGGGTGTGAGAGTGCTTGTAATATATGCACGGGAAGACCTTCCCGTTTGGAGATGGCGTAGGATTATTAATTAAGAAACTTAAAAGAAAACAAATGAAAACTGTAAACACAAAGTAAACAGAGCTCCACCGTCTACGCGAGAACTTCCTGAACTGAATTCAGGAAACCCGTCTAAACTTCGTCTAATACCTGTGTATGTGATATAACGAAGTCTCATAGACATTAGTTCAAATGTCCTTCAAAAGGACATGAATTTTAAATACCTCCTGGTCCATGTATATTCATGCAGCATATTATTTCAAGCTCAAAATAGCAACACACCATCAACAAGTTTTTCTCCATATGACGTTCGAACTTGGTGTGCAATGTGGTGGCCAGTTCAAGTGTGAAAATGATTCCTCATGCTCCCAGATCAACTCTTTCACAATCTGAACATTCGGTACATTCAGTTCGTCAGCTGACTTAATTTTATTACCACATATTGCTGAACATAGACCGACCCCTGATCATAACACTGCCTCCAGAGGCTTGGACAGTGACCACTATGCATGTGTATGCACTATGTAGTGTCCCCTCTTACCCTGACATGCCTGTCGCTCCTGAATAGGGTCAATCTGAATCATCAGATCACATGAGAATGCATTGTGTGTGTAGAAATCTTCTTTCATTGTTAAACATAGCTGTGATTCTATTGTCTATTTTTTACCATTGAAATTAGCATAGCCTTAAATAATTTCCGATTACAATCATTCATGATTTTCTTCTGACCACATTTCTTTTACAAAGTTAACAATACAGCACTGTCCTTCCAGGTTCTTAATAATATGTTGGACAATTCATAACACATTTCCAGTCATATCTCCTTAGTGATTTTCATTGTTTGATGCAAGCTCATCTGAAATGGGGACTTTTTTGTTCAGGCTGTTTATATCACAATTACGCCATTTTGTCGGTCATCCAGTGCATTTAGAAATATATAATAGTAATGAGTATGGTTGTCTGACCTTGGGTAAGTTGGGAAAATCTTTCTCCATGCACTGTTGGCACATCAACAGATTGTAAGTTGAAGAAATCAAGATTACAACACTAGTCCAGTCATTATAAATCAGAATTTCTAAATAGCAAGGTTTAACAATGACAGCTAAATTGGGGTGACTATGGCAGCTTGTCAGCATAGTTTCAGCAAGATATAGGCTGTTATATCTGATGTTATAGGTAATTTATCAACAGCTTTGAACAATCAGATTCACAAATGTAACATTTTGGTATAAAAAGAAAATTCATCTCTACACTGTCTGTTTCTCTTTTACCAGGCAGTGATGAATAAATTAAAGGATATGAGTTTTTGGATCAAATCACCCGTTGCAATCATCATGACTACAATCAAAACCACCATGTTTATGACACACACAGTGGATGAGCTCCTGTGGGGTTTTAAGGATCCACTCCTCAGCCGTTTACGCGCCACCAAACCAGAGTTGGACGAGAACTTCGGCCTCATGCTATACGTATGTATCACTCCCTCTCTCACTGAATTATTTTATATTACTGCCAGGTAATTAAGGGCCATGGTAGATAACATGTTATCTAATTTGTATCAGTCATTTATCCATGTATCCATTCATTACTTTATTAATTTATGACGGAATTTTTTTTATTGTTTTGTCATTTTCACACAGAAAAATGGAAGTAGTGACGGTGAGTTTGTTTACTACACCGGAGAAGATAACTATTTGGACTACGGCCGCATCGACACCTGGAAGGGAGAGAAGTAAAGTCATTTTATCATCTCCACCCATTTTTACTAATATTCCAGGACAATAGAGGGAAGGAAGTGGAAAAGGTTTTATTTTGGGACTTCATTGTGCATTATGTGCATGAATTTTTGGGAAGAAAATAAAAATACAAAAAAGGTTATAAGAAATAACTTATTAAACACTACACAGCATGCTATTATACAATCATAATCAACTATGGCTCCATTCATCTTATAACACAGCAATTTGACAATTGTAACCATAAAAAATGGTTTATCTTAATTTAATGCAAATCAGTGTCATATCATATCCACAAATCGTTGTTGCTGTTTCTTTACACTTTAATTTTTTTTTTCATCTTGTCATGCTACCAAGTAACCAGTCCTTATTGTATCAATGAGCAGGTACTTGAAGCTGCTTCATGAAATATAGAAATCTACTCACAGTAACATTTGTCATTTTTTAATAAAATTTTTTCAAAATCATTTCTTGGAGAATTCAGAACATCAAACAAAGAAGTCTCTGTATCAACTGTTACTATAGAAAAGATCATATTTTTAGCATTAATATGAATCTATTATTTACATTTTTGTGATTCAAAAGTTGACACTACGGTAAAAGCAGCTGTTATAGGAAATTAATTTATAAAGTTACCTTTTGGCAAATCAGTTTGAGAAAAGCATTGTGTAAGAATCATAAATATTCATGTCTACATCGTAATGATTGGATGCATTCCATGATCATTAGTAGGCAGTGCCCTTTTAAAAAATTTTTAATCTCTTTTAATTTTGAAAATCTTATTATATATTATAATATTCAAGTTACAATATTAATGGTAGCAAAATTATAAAAATGGTAGCAAATAGCAATACAGCAGAGTATACAAGTCCATACATTTTGGAATAAAAATAAGGACTTTTGCATTTGGTACAGTAGCTGACTTGCATGTGGAGTTGGAAGTGGCCAATACAAAAGTTTGGAACATTCTGAAAAAAGTCAATACACGGGCAAGCTCAGCAACAACAAAAGGCCCAGAAGACCACGGGAGACAACTGAAATGGATGACCACAGAATTCTGTCCATGGTGTCCCTTTCAACATCTATCCAAGTCTCTTCTTCTTCTACTCTTGAGAAAGTAGGCATGTCATTGTCTACCCTCAAGAGACAGCTTTATGAAGTAAATACAGACACTTCACGAAAAGATGCAAACCACTGATAAAGCTCAAGAACAGACAGGTCAGATTAAAGGCCAGATTAGACTTTGCCAGAAAATTTTGCCAGATTCTTAAGAATGATGAAATCAAAATGAACTTGTACCAGTATACAGTAATAGGAAGAGAACAGTAGGAGAAAGAAAAGAACAGCTTATGATCCAGAGCATACCACATCATCTATTAAACATACACTGGTGTTTATCAATGACCTGACTGCTAATAAAAGTATACTCCCGGTTCACGTTCAGCTAAGTGCTGAAAAACAGGACATTTTACTATATTGGGAACGTATAAGGGCCCAAAACATACAGTGAAAGCTACTCAAGGCAAGTAAGAAATTAGATATTGTTCACTGGCAAAGTCAGTCACAAACCCATAGAGCATGCTTTTCACTTACATGAAGACAAGACTGAAGGCAGAAAGACGCACAACCAAGGCCTGGCAAAGAGCCATGAGGAAGGAAACTCAGTATATGTTCATGTCCATGAGTTCCAGCCACACTAGAATTCTTAGATTTGCTTACATCTTTGAATGTTGATTTACAGGGGGCAAATGCCAAAAGACTTTTCTTTATTCCAAAATGTTTGGACTTGACTGTACTTGCTTTCCTCATTTCAAGTTAAGATTAATGAACCTAAAGTTTAATGTATGTTTTTTTTTTGATAACATACAATTTACAGTAATAACTCATCAAGGTCCTGTACCAAGTCAATGTAAATACCTTAAAACATTACGTGTATATAGTACTTATCGATTATAAAGTTATGTAGTATGATGCTTTATTGATTTTATCTATGGTTTTGTTTAGATTGCTGTCATTCTGGGCCACCAACCAGAGCAACATGATTAATGGGACAGATGGTAGTGCTTTCCACCCATTCCTGACGAAAGAGGAGCGTTTGAATGTGTTCACTGCAGATCTGTGCAGGTAAAGTACTGTATTATTAATTAAGCTATATCCACTAAATGAATATGAAATCTCTGATAAACATTAATCTGTGGTGAGAAAATGCTTTTGATTTATAAACATTTTAATACAGGGAAGTTAGTAAGAAGTTAGAAGAAATCTAATATGTAAATTTGAAACTGCAATAAACCTTTACCATGAACTTTATAAGTAACAACCATACACGTGCACATGCGACAGCAGAAATAGTGAAAGAATGTAATCTCTGTGGTTTTTGTGGTATAAAATTGGTGTTGAGCTGTAAGGGGTTGTTTCCATAAACATCTAAAATCTTGGGATTTTCATATGCAGCAATCTGCCCAGAATATTGCAAAAGAGGTCAGAGGAGAATGACAAGAGAATGAAAGTTGACACGAAGGATATAACACGAAGGATACGTTTTTTAACTTTACATTGTGTGAAAGCACTGTGGTTGTACACAAAACACTGAACCTTGTAGGAAGCCACACATCAAACATTGAGGTTAACACACTACAACAACAGAAGACTAAATTGGGTTCATGTCAGCCAAGAGAGTTAATAAGATCTGCACAAATTCACCTAAAAAAAAAAGCACAAACTCATCTAGACAGTTAAAAAAGGGCTTTTTCTGTTCTTCAACTTTGTAGTTTCGGTGAGTCTCAGAGTGAAGCCCAGTGTGGTCTTCTGCTGCTCTTACCCATCTACCTCATGGTTTGATGTGTTGTGCACCCTGGGATGCTTTCCTGCTCACTAAGTAAAAAATAAAGAGCATGTATTTGTGTTACTATAGATTTCCTGTGAGCTCAAACCAGTCTGGTCCTCTGATCTCTTTCACCACCATGGTGTTCCAGCATGCAAACCATTCACACGCAGTATTTCTTTTATCTTTTTTTTTTTTTTTTTTTTGTCTTTCACGCAATCCTGTGTAAACTCCAGAGACTGTTGTGGATGTATAAATCCAAGAAAATAGGAGCTTTATGAAATACTCAAACCAACCTCTCTGGCACAAATACATAACTGTGCCAATGTAATGCAATGCCAGTGTAAGGAAATTACAGCATTGTCTGGCCTTTCCTCTTAATTAATTTATTATTACATTAAACACAATTAAATATGTGGAAAATAAATAATGCTAAAAAATAATAATTGATAAACTGATACTACAACCAATCTTAATAAGAACATTAAGACATGTTAGTGTAGACCTCCATGGTGGGAAAGTTTTTAATTTTGCTCTCTAGTAACTATTACTGTATATAATAGATCTAAGTGCAGTGTGCAGACTTTAATAGTATATAAAGCATACAGCATAATTTACACTATTAACTGTCACTATGTGTGTGCTTGTGTCATAAGTGAGTGTGGTTAATGTTAAAGTTAATATCAGCTCGTCTGCAGTGAAACACTCAGTAAAACATTTTTATGTTTCATCCTTTCTACTTATTTTTTCTTAATAAATGAAAAAAATATGGAAGTGGGCAAGAGGTTTTTTAATTCCCAGTGCAACACATGAACACATGCACACGTACGCACATGTTTTAAACTGGGTTAAAGGTTGGACAGCTCGGATAAGATCTAACAATCGGAACTCTGGAGAAAAGAAAAAAAAACATATATATATATATAAATATGTGAACGAACATGTCTACTGTAACAAGAATAACAACAAACAACATAAGGATAGAATAACTAATTGTGTAATTATGATTTTATTATTATTATTATTATTATTATTATTATTATTATTATTAGCTACAGTTTATAAAGTTAAACCTTGGATTTCGACTGGTGTTCACACACATACACAGGTGCATGCGTGCACACATACTAACAGGATTACTACTTTCTGACAAAGAGTCAAAGACTCTGGAAACTGGAATCTTTAACAAGCAACCTCTCTAATAACACAAGCTTTTATCTCCTTTTGAGGATTTCATGGAAATGTATTGCATTGTGGTTAAACACATTCATCTCCCACACTGCTACAACCTTTTTAAACTTTTTTTTTTCTCACCATGGCCGTTGTTGCAGAACAATTACTAAAGAACCTGGACACAAAATTAAAATAAATGCTCATTATATTATAATATTATAAATAATTGCTGTAAGAGTATTTGTATTTAAGAGTTTTAGGGGTTTTATGGATTGCTGTGAAAAAAGCAACTTCAATAAACCTCAGGCGTATAGTCAGTAGGCGAAAAATAAATAAATAAATAATAAATAAGCTCCAGGATAATGAGTGGGCATCATGTGCAGTGCAGGAATAAAGGCGAACTAAAGAATATGTCAATATTAGGTGATGCCTATAACTATGATACAAGGAACATACAATTGTACCTTGTGTAGGAAGAATGTAATGTCTGACATTCCAGCTAATCCAGGGATCAAATGAAAATGTATAACTGCTCATAATTTGCAATGAATTTTGGTTAGGAGTAAGAAATTGTGATATCTTTATCTATAGTTTAGAATTCAACATTGTTGTCAATAGTGCCTATATTATTTTCATGGCTGTATACACTGTTTGCACTTATTTTTTCATAGTTTATTTGATTAATAATAATAATAATAATAATAATAATAATAATAATAATATTTAAATAATACAAAATTATTCAAATATTCTTCTTATTATTAAAATTTAAGTGTTTTTTAAATTAGCTTATGTATAGTTTTAGTTTTTTATTTATTGTAACTTTTACCCCTTACTCATTTATTATGTAACTTTTACCCATAACCTCCGACCTAAGTACATGTCATTCTCATTTTCTGAGTTTTACGATGATGGGAAGTATTATTTTTAGTGAGACCCTTGGTATAAATGTACACATCACATTCTTTGTTCACATGGAAAGAATCCCTATGACGCTCGTTCTTCTAACCCTTGGATCTGTGACAGCTAAAACTCATCAAGCTTGTTTTAACCTTTATACACCATTGGAGAGAACACAGGACCAAGTACTCCATGTTCCATCCTTTAAACTTGCCTTCTGATTGCTCTTAGTAAATAAGACATTATTGAATGCTATGTTTACAGTATGTTTACTAAAATGAATAATACTTCATAAAGTTCTAATAACATGCTATAAATCATTCATCTATACCTTATAATCAGGTTGTAATGCAAGTGTTACTGTTTATTATAATTCCATGTTTCTTCTTTACTGTGCCTTAATTTATGACCAAACTTTAGATTATAAAGAGTGTTCATGAACATAATAACTCAGTACTTCAAATCAAGTAATTTGTTATGTTAAAATATTTTTATTTTATTTTAAGTAAATGTATTTTAAAAAATGTCATGTAATAAACCTATTTCCATTTCAGTTTAAAAATCACACAGACACACATTGTACTTTCAATATTTTGAAAAAAGGGCACATTACCATATATGATAGCTGTTTCCTTCTAAACCCTTAAAAATGTATTTTAATGGGCCTCCGAGTGGCGCAGTGGTTAAAGCGCTCGCCCTATCATCTGGAGATCGCTAGTTCGAATCCTGGGTGGTGCTGTAACCTCTCGCAGCCGGAGGTCTAGAGAGAGCTGATTGGCCGAGCTCTCTCAGAGGGGAGGGATGAGAGGTACTTAGTGCTCCCACCTGCTAAATCTTGCAGTGGCTGGAAACATAGTGCTACACAATTTTTTTGTCCTTGTCATTTAATTAACATAAAACCTTTGACCACAAAGGTTTAATGTGGTCAAGTAAAGTTTTAGTAAAATTGTGTTTATTTTTTTCCACAGGACAAACTTTACAAAACTCATACTTAACATATTAACCTATATAATTCCTCCTAGACTTGCACTTATCCCTAATTGATGCACTTATCCCAGCGTTTCACTAGTGCTTAGATACCATCAATGTAAAAAGTTTTCTTAGTACACTGGCGCCATGATCGGACTGCCTGCTTCACATCTGAAACACTGGCCTTATTAGAACTTTATGTGCCATAATTAGTGGAATTGGACAAACAATTCTTTCCTAATCAAGCATGGGTACAATGATTATTATGAACATGACCTACACTTACAATAACACCTAATCTAAGATGACGATTAAGATATTTTATAATTAATTTTACAGGTGGAATACAATGTAAATAGGTAAAACTTTTTATTACATAACTTTCTAAGTAGTGAATAGAGCAGTGAAGTTACGCCTTCGTGTTTTCACTCTATTGACTTTTCCCCTAAATATTTTTTAGAACAGGAAAAGGAAGCACTGTTTGCTGTGGTCAAGCGTTATCTCATGACAAAATTTCTGTGTTGGAAAAATTATACCTTCCCACAATTCTAACACTGCAGTGAAAACAAAGACATGGGGGAAAGAAATATCAGGCTATTCCATCTATTTAATCTTCGGTGCCAAGTAGGCTAAATGTTAACATGGATGTGTAATTAAAGCAGAGCCAAATTCCTTGAAAAGATTGTGATAAAATGGACGTTCTTTAATATAAATTAAACAACATTAAATATGCTTTATTAAGAGTTTTCTTCTTCTTCTTCTTCTTCTTCTTCTTCTTCTTATTATTATTATTATTATTATTATTATTATTATTATTAGAGCCCAAGCACTATAAGGTGCGCAGGACCCTCTTGTTTTCCTAAGGATTTTTTATTTTTCAACCCTTTTGGACTTTTCGGGGATCTTAACATGTTCGCAAACTCATGAAACTTGGCAGACAGGTTGGAATCTGCTGCCATCACGATGCCTGAGAGTCTCGTGGCCCGGGGTCCCCAGGGGCCCGCCCACATGAGATTTTGCTGTATAGCTCATACACACTTTCACATAGGCACACGAAACTCGGTACACATTTTGAGCTCATCAAGCCGAACAACTTTCACACTGCATGTCCTGGGTTTAACTCAACAGGAGGCCATTTATTTTAGGTCATTTGCAAAAACACACCCGATGGATTTTGATTTTGAAATTATACAATCGCTGCCAAACTGGCCCGATGTGATCTAAAGACATTGAGGATGCAAAATTGCAAAGGGATTTTTAATATCTCAAACGGGCCAGCCGTGATAATGTCTTAAACTTACACCAAAAAATGATTAATAACTTTCTGTGGCATTATATTGAGCGACATTATATTCAGTGACCCCCTTCTGTGACATCACATTCAGGAACATCATAATGTGAGGCTTATTTTCCAGCATCTGTGGGGCCCAAACTGACATTAGTCCTGTATAGTGTGTGATGTGTGCAGGTTGTTTGGTGCAACCGAGTGGCGATGGCTTTTTCAAGGTCTGAACACACTCGAATAACACAGGTTGTGTGGTGCGCCCGGGGTAGCAAACTGATTACAAAAAAGGAATTCCTGATTCAGTGTCTCTGTCTATAAACTGCCATGTGATTTATTTTCATCTTATTTCATGCTTTTTTATTATTATATTTTCTAGGTCAATCTACATGAAGTTTGAGAAAGAGGTGGACGTAAAGGGGATTCCGGCATATCGATACACACCTCCTCATGCTGTTTTAGCCAGTGGAATGAACAATCCAGAAAACGAAGGTTTCTGCCTTGAGAAAAACAAATGCCTGGATGATGGGGTCTTAGACGTTTCAGTGTGTCGCAAAGGTAATGTTGTCTACTATATGGAAAAAAAGCATGAATATATCACAATCACATCAGTATTTGATACCACCCACACTGCTATACCAGATTGCATTTTTCTGGGAAGGCCTTCCTTTCTTACTAATATGTAGGTAAATCTTAGAAAATTTTATGTCAAGACCTTCAAAAAGCCCCGGATGCTGGAAAAAAGCATCACACTATAATTCCTCTCAATGTGAGGTCACTTGATATGATGTCACATTGAGTGACATTCTTGAGTGACATCCCATTGAGTGACACCATAGTGTGAAGTCACTCAATGTGATGTCACTCAATATGATGTCACACAAGAAGTTATTAACCGGCACAAGTTTAAGGTATCGTCACGGCTGACGAATTTAATATATCAAAAATCCCTTTGCAATTTTGCATCCGCAATGTCTTGTAATTACATGGGCCTGGTTTAGTGACAATCATGTAAATTCCTTAGGAGAAGTCTATCAAATTCCAATGGAAGCATTTTGCAAACAACCCAAAATAACCGATTTCCGGTTGAGTAGAGAACATGACATGAAATGCATGAGTCTTGGTGTGTATGCTAATCGAACACTAGCGGGTTTATACACAATTGCACAAACTTTTGGTGCAATTTAACCTTTTTTAACCTTTATTTTTGGAATTATTTCCAATATTGTATGTAAGAAAAAGTGCATTTTGATACAGTTGTTTTAGCTAATACAATTTGTGCTTCTTTTATATACAATATGATCACTGTGACTGTGACTATCCGTGAAAATCATGAAAAAGAGATCTTTTCCACCTCCTATAATCAAGAAATTCAGAAATGTGTGTGTTAATGATACATATAGAATATTACAGGTATATTTTAAGTACTGTGTTTGTGAATTCGTTTAACTACAATGTTACACTTGATTTCATCCGCTACTACGTGCAGCTCTAAAGGAGCTGCGGCTCATTAATCCTTGACAGAATGAACTATGTCCTGAGGCGTCAGTCAATAGTTATACAGCGCTATATATGAGGCGCGACGGTCAAACTAGAATACCGCTTGTCTACCATCTGTATTTATTTCATATGGATGAATGTGCTCAGTCAACAGGATGGACTTAATATACATTTGATATAACCTGTAATGAATGACTGAAGGAAAAGGGGTTTTCAAACATAATATATTTAACATTAATGCCACAAATTTGTCGTGGCAGTTGTCATGGTAGTCATCATGTGGTACTGAGGTACTGAACTATACTATATCTCCCATCAGCCAGCAGTAATCACCTATCTCGCAACACGATCACATTTTGTCTTGTTATTTCCTATGTATTTACAGTAATTACATTCATATTCCTTGATATTGCTCATTGTCCTTGTTTCCCTTGCCTAATAACATAGTTCCTGTTTTCTTCAAACTTGGTAGAACTATATTTTGCTGCAGTAAAAGTTTTTTTTGCTGGGTAATGATTTGACTTTTTGTCTATGGGTGCTGCAGATTTTCAGTGAGATTCAGATCTGGAAGTTGCTGTGTAAACCATAGTATATCAATATTTTTGTTAGAATGATGCTGACATCATCATATTTCACTTTAGGGATATGGTTTTTGTTAGCACTTTAAAACTGGCCCAAATACAGTCTTGACCTTGGTCTGGTCACACTAAAAGACAAAATCTTGACTGAAAGCAACTCTTGTGCTGTCTTCTTAAGCAATGAATAATCACCCTCCCTTACAATCTTAAATCATGCAGCACTATTTAAATGGTTATGTGGTGCACTTTCACTCCACTCCCAGCCTCTACACTCCTCCACTCTAACTGCTTCAGAGCTACTGAGCCTCTTCTCACCAGTTTTGTGCTGAGTTTTCAGGAACGGCCTTGTCTAGGTTGTGCTGGAGGGGTTTTGTTTGATTCTTGTCCTCACTCTAATCCAAGTGAACCATTTATAATTTTTATAAATGTTTAAGACATTTATCTGAAAAAAAAAATAGGTTACAATACATTATTTATGCTTAAAATGTATTTTAGCTTTACTTACATATTGCAAATGTTATTTTCACAAATGGTACCACAGTCCTAGAATACACCTACAGATCATGCAGTTTAATGTTGAGAAAGAGGGTAAAGTAAATTTAAAGTGCATGTTGATATAACTTTCATAAACTTCAAAACAACTTTATTTTTTATCATTTTTGACCAAACCCGGCTCCCTTGAGCATTCCAAACATTAAAAAATGTCAGCTTAGTGAGAATTTTTTGTTTAAAAAAAAAAAACCTTTACACAATGTACCACAACACTCTAGGCTTTAATGTATTTATTTTTTTTATCAAATAATTTTAAAGCTATATAGTTAAGCTATAGCTGATGTTAAAATAGAATCAATAATAAGTATATAAATATACAAATAACATGGTTCTTATAAAATATAAATTGTCGTGTTAAATATATAAGGCCAAACAAATAAATCAGTAATCTATAATAAAAACTTTTAATAAATGTCTTATTTAAAAAACCCTATCAACTATTACTACAAATTCACATTGAAGCCAAGAAGGCACACATCACCAAAAACACCAGCTGCTACAGTATGTTTATCTCATAGTAGTTATCAGTATTTAAGTTGAACATTAACCATGATTAATGATATTCAAACAAATGACTGACAGTGCTAATAATTCAAGTCTTTTAAATATCTTTATTGGGAAAAAAAATATTTTAGAAGCTTTTACTGTTAAAAATTGTTTATACTGTTGTCCTTCTGACAGCATGGTGGCTTAGTGGTTAGCACTGTCGCCTTGCACCTTGAGGGTCTGGGCTCAATTCCTGCCTCAAGGTCTGTGTGCATGGAATTTTCATGTTCTCCCTGTGCTTAGTGAGTTTGCTCCGGGTACTTTGGTTTCCAATGACATGCAGATTAGACCAGTTGGTGTTTCCAAATTGCCCGTAGTGTGTGAATGAGCATATGAGTATGTGTATGTGCCTCCACCCTAACCCCTGGAAACCCCTAACTCCTAAAAGGCCTTAACCCACAACTTTAAATTTGATCCATAAAATGCTTTTGTTGTTTTAGTTGCAGGTAGTGATGTTGCACCAGCTAGCCGGGCATTAACTTAGATTATTCATGTACTTCTAATTCCCACACTGCTCACAGTGAAACATGTAGATGAGATATGGATTTATATCTAGTACCTTAAGTCAGAGCTCAGGCATGTGAGCCCCTAACCACACACACACACACACACACACACACACACACACACACACACACACTTTGTCTCTGTACACCTTGTCACCTGACACAGAATTCCTGACTAGTTTCTAATCTCCCACCTCCTGCTTGTGTTTGTGTGTGTGTCCATGTCCTTAGTTTGTATGACCTTAATTTCATTTACAGTGTCCTTTCAGACTTTTGTGTTAACTAAGCATAATAATATAATTACATA
>QMIH01001125.1:14132-28388 GCA_003987875.1 Clarias batrachus | reverse complement strand
AGGGGGCAGAGCTTTTTCTTACAAAGCCCCAAAGTTATGGAATAGTCTTTCTATTAATGTTCGGGACTCAGACACAGTCTCAGTGTTTAAGTCTAGGCTAAAAACCTATTTATTTAGCCAAGCATTTTTGTAAATAGATTAGCCTTAGGTAAAGGAGTAGATCTGGGGGACTCATGGACGTAGAGTATTCTGGTGAACTGGTATGTTTAGACTGTCTTCCCCACTCTCATTGATCACTCAGGTTTGTTGACGGTGAGGTGATTGGTTGCTTTACATCTCAGGGAGCCCTCATGTCTGTGTTTCCTGCTGGCTTTCCCTTTAAGTTATGCTGTTATAGTTAGTACTGCCGGAGTCCCTGCTTGTACTTTGCACTAAATATACATTCACCTTATACATGTTGACTGTGACCATACCTAACTGCCATCTCTCCTTATTTTCTGCTCTCTTCTCTTTCTCTCTCCCTCTCTCCGTTTCCCTCTCCCTGTCTCTCTGTCGAGCTATACATGTCGCTCCTGAGTTGCCAGTGATCCAGACCCCTCTGCCCTCTGGACCTGTCTAACCCGTCCTGCTTCTGGTTGGAGATTTCATTGCATGGATGCCCCGTGTGGTCTGCCTGGATTCGTATGGTGGCTGGGGATGGTTTTCATGAAGACTGTCCTGTCATCGATTGATGCTGACAGCTGTTCTCTGGGGACCTGTGACTTAAGTTGTTCGATAGCTCAGAACTGGAATTTCCTACAGTCTATCTGAGCTTCCAGGAACAAACTGGACTCCTTTTAATTTTAACACATCTCCTGTTATACTGAACTTCCAGTTTTACACATTATTATGCTGATCAATCCCTGCTATCCGTTATCACCCAGATGAGGATGGGTTCCTTGTTGAGTCTGGTTCATCTCAAGGTTTCTTCCTATTACCATCTCAGGGAGTTTTTCCTTGCCACCATCGCCCTTGGCTTGCTCATCAGGGACAATCTTATAATTTTGATTCATACACATTTCACATTGCATACAAACTTACTTCTTTTGATTGTGTAAAGCTGCTTTGCGACAATGTCAATTGTTAAAAGCGCTATATAAATAAAATTGACTTGACTTGACCGTCCAGTTCCACTCACACTCATCATCATGAAGTGTTTCACAGCACAAAGATTCATGAGACACATAAGACCTTGCTGCCTCCCACACTGGACACACTGAAATTTGTGTATTGTCCTAACCGTTCAACAGACGATGCCATCTCCACCACACTCCATCTGGCCCTGACTCACCTAGACAAGAGGGACACCTACGTTTGAATACTGTACATAGATTTCAGCGCAGCATTCAACACTATCATACCCCAACACATAGCCAGGAAGCTGGGCCTGTCGGGCCTGAACATCTCCCTCTGTAACTGGATCCTGGACTTTATGACAGGAAGGCCCACTACAGATCGAGAACTGCACCTCCAGCACCACCACACTGTGTACTGGAGCCCCTCAGGTCTGTGTGCTCAGTTCCCTGCTGTTCACACTGCTGACTCCTGACTGTGTAGCAACACACAGTTCTAACCACATGCTCAAATGATTCAGCATTGTGGCTGAACTAGACACACCCCTCACACACACTATTTAGCCTCGTGCCATCTGGGAAAAGGTACTGATGCATTCGGACACAGACATCCAAACTGTGCAACAGCTTCTTTCAACAAGCCCTCTGTTTCCTCAATAAAAAGGGACTGGACTGATAAACACATTGTTTCTCCTACCACTACCTCAACTTACTACCACATTGCTACAAAAATATTGAAACGTGTGATGTTGTTGTGCTGTCTCTGTCGCTCTTGTTTGCACATTTGCACGTGCACTTTATGTCAGTTAATTTAAAATGTAAATCTGTCATGTCTGAGCTAGTCTAATTAGGTCCCTTAAGTAGCTAGCTAGTTCTGTTAATTTATGTTGTTAAGTTAACAGAACTAGTTAACAAAATAAATTAACTTTAGTTGTAAATGTTGTTGTAAATTTAAATTTACTTGTAAATCTGTGTTGCATGTATGTAGCACCTTGTTCCTGGAGAAATATTTTTTCGTTTCACTGTGTACTGTACTGTATATGGTTGGAATTACAATAAAAGCCTACATGAACTTGAGAAGTAGAAATCTATGTTGCATCCTTAATTAGGTATTTCCACCAGATGGAGCCCTTGTTATTTTTTTTGTTTGTTTGTTTATTACAAAAAACAACAATTATATATAAAAATTATGAAAGTACAAAATCCGGGCAGTATATAAAAAATATTATACAAATAACTATCCACAGTTAAATGGAAGTTATTCAATATGAGCAAAACTTAACACAAATATACAAATGTATATTAACAGTAGACAGAGTAAACCAACTAGTGACAAGATATATAAATAACTAAAAAGGAAAAAAGATTTAAAAAATAATAAATGAACTAAATAGAAGGGAAAAATCAGTGTTCCACTGACTAAATCACAATTTCGAAACAATAGCAGTGAATATTTATGATTTTCATTTAGATATCAAGAGCTCAAAAGGTTTTGTATTTCACAGGTTGCCGCCAAAATTCTTGTACCACTGCACAAGTGAAAAAAAAAGAAACTGAGCAATATTTTTTTTTTTCTGATGGTTGCAGAAAGTACTCTGATCCACAATGTCCACATATTTTACAGTTATGGAATTAACAGGATAAATACATAATAATAATATACAGTATAATAATATATAAAGTGAACTACATTAACCTTGTTAGGAATAGGATATTTGTATGAAAAGAACCAATTATTGATTCCCAGTAAAATTTACTCTTTGGAACGTTGTTGTTTAGTTTATAAATTGTTTGACATACTGTATATGTTTATTACATTTTCTATCAATGATTAGAACACCTCCAACGGTTGGTTTGTCATACTTAGTTATTATTTCACACGAACTAAGATGAGATTTATAAGGTGATAATAAATAATCAATTCAATTAAATTTTATTTGTATAGCGCTTTTAACAATTGACATTGTCGCAAAGCAGCTTTACACAATCAAAAGAATTTTTTACGTTTGTATGAAATATGAATGTATATGAATCAAAATGATAAGACTGTCCCTGATGAGCAAGCCGAGGACGATGGCAACAGTGGCAAGGAAAAACTCCCTGAGATGATGATAGGAAGAAACCTTTAGTGGAACCAGACTCAACAGGGAACCCATCCGCATTTGGATAAAATGGATATAAACTGTAAGCTTTAGTTTCTATTAACACAATGTGGGAGTTTTAGAACCACCAGAGTAAACTTTAAACTATTGTTTTACATGATAAACTTGTTTTTTTTTTTTTAATGCACAAAACCTTTCCCAACCTTTAAGAGTGGCATGCTAAAACAAACTTTTAAATATTTTGTGATTATAATGTTAATATTTAGTGTAAACTTTGAATTTTAATATCTTAGCTGCTCTATAATTGTATAATCTTGATGGCAACTTGTGAATTTTTAGGTTAATGTTAATGCTTTTACTTAGGATAGGATTGATGTAACTGGTCTATTTAAGGATCATGTGCTGGGCAAAAAATATGTACTTTAAGCTTTCACGTTAGATGAAATATAATATTTGCATCCCTACTTTGATAAGATTCTAATCTTTAAGGAAAACTGTCCTAACCTCTCATCCCGAACATTCTGTGCCTGAGAAGAAATCTGCGATTCTAAAACTGAGAAATCGCCTCCTTATATCGCCATGACCTGCCTTAATCAGAAAGAGTCATATTACGGTCTGATAATGACATGGTTATTTAATTTTCAAGTCTTGCTTCAATAGCATCTTAAAATGATCCTGAGTTGGCCCCACGACAGCAACCTTACAGACAGCACAGGATTGGAAAGTGATGTTGCTTCCTGGGGCACTTTCTTACACAACCCTGGTCATGACTGAGCTCAGTATTCAACAGTGTTAAGATTATTCGCAGAAAAGATCTATTCAATCTGTACACAGATTGGAGGCATATCATCTTACCATATTACCCAGTCCAAGTTTATATGTAGAAGTTATCATATGAAAGCTAAGATTTACACCTTATGAGAATCAAATTCTATTCATCATGGAGATGTTTATCATTGTGCTGATGTTAAAAAGCTGAAGTTCTCTCTTTGGCCACTCAAGTGTCACAGTTCTGCTGTTGACTGTGATGACCCTGTGATCTTTGCCTTATCCAAACATGACTCTGGAATAGGTCATATACTTCTTACAGATTGAGACTTTTTTTTTTATTTTATCAATGATCTTTATCTTTGCCTTAATTCCTTTCTCAGCACTCAGCTTTGGCTTTAGTCACTGTCATAAAGCAGGGTATTCATGGTTTAACACTGCCCTACTGGTTGTCTTATTAGTGTTTTCATTAGTGTTTTTTTTTTCTTCTTTTTTTGCATTTTAAAAAGCAATGAAAGTAGTAGATTCACTAAAGGTTAACAACTTCAACTAGTGAAGTTGGTGAAGTGATGAAGGGTTTGAGCTGAAAGGTGTGAAATACCGGATGGATCCGGAGCGCCGCAGGCAGCTGGAGCTGGTAGGTGACAGGATTGATATAGAGGGTGATGCGGTATGGACCGATGAACCTGGGTGATAGCTTTTTGGATTCCGTGTGAAGTGCCATACTTTGTCACCTACATTGTACAATCGTCTCGGCGGGTGTCGACGGCGATTGTTGAGTGGCGTAGCGGTTGTTGGCCTGTTGGATGGTGGCGTTTACTTGGTTCCACAGCCATCAACACCGGCGAACCAACTCAAATTTTTTTGTAAAAGACACTACAGGGATGTAGCTTCTGTTCTGGACCTCATTGAGAGAGAACAGCTCCGGCGCCCACATCTGAAGCGTCCACCTCCACTGCGAATGGTTTACTTGCGTCTGGGTTCAGTAGAATTGGGCGTTGGTGAACCGTCTTCCACTCATCGCCCTCTCTGATGCGCACCAAGTTGTAGGCGCTCCGGAGGTCCAACTTTGTGAAAATGGTGGCGCCAGAGAGGGTGTCAGGGGCTGAGTTGGTAAGAGGCAAAGGGTGTCTGTTCTTAATGGTGATGTTATTAAGCCCCCGATAATCGACACAGGGACGTAAGTCGCCCCCTTTCTTCTTCACAGGGAGTAAAGAGTAATGATGGCCACGGTGGGGGACCGAGCCCGGCTGAAGTTCGATCGTCAGGTCATAGGGCCGATGAGGAGGAAGGTGTGTGGCTCATTTCTTGCAGAATACTTTAGCCAGGTCTCGGTAGATGACGGGGATGTCGTTGGTGTCGACATCGTGTGCCTCGGACTCCCTAGAACACGTCCCAGCTGGAGCCCGCAGGTAGAGTTCGGTGCAGGTCGACCCCCACTGCAGGATCCGGTTTTGAAACCAGGAGAGGAGGGGGTCATGTTGGAGCAGCCAGGGGTGTCCGAGGATGATGAGTGGCGATGAAATGGAGGTGAGGTGGAACTGGATTCATTCGTGATGTTGGCCGATGACAAGGGTGAGCGGCTGAGTCTGAGTGGTGATGGGGCTGGAGGAAAGGGGCCGACCGTCGACAGATGTGATACGAACAGGCTGGGATAACGCCTCAAGTTCCACTCCCAGTTCACTCAAGTTCTTTGGCAAACGAAGAGTCAATAAAGTTACCTGCGGCACCGGAATCGATGAACGCAGTACTTCTGACCCGTTTGTGGCTGACCAGTTTGCTCACCAGGCCTGAGCATTTCCTGGGCGAAGTGGACAGAGGGCCCTGTGGTGCGCCGCTGACCCACAGTAGGCACAGAGCCCTTCTCTGAAGCGTCATTCCCGTTCTGCAATGGTCAAGGAGGCGCGTCCTAGTTGCATGGGTTCCCCGGCTCCGGTGTTAACCACGGCGGGAGGTGGAGGTCCGACGGGTGCCATGGCGGTGGTGGTGAAGGAGGGACGAATCTCAGGAACCGGGGCGTGAGGGTATGAAGATGACGTAGTGGGTGGCAGGGTCCAGGGGCCTGGCCTCGGACGAGAGAGCAGGCGCTGGTCAATGCGGAGGTCGAGCTGAATCAGTCCTTCCAGCGTGGCGGGAATCTCTCGTTCAGTGAGTTCATCTTTGATCCGTCAGGCCAGTCCCTCGTAGTAGGCCGTCCGGAGGGTGGCGTCTCCCCAGGTGGTCTGCACGGCTAGAGTACGAAAGTCCGCTGTGTAGCAACTCACGGACGACCCTCCCTGCCGCAGATGATATCATTTGGTGTCGGTCTCCACCTCAGCAGCAGGATGTTCAAATGTTAGTTTCAGTTGACAGGTATATTCTCCATGTGAGTAGGCTGTGTCTGAATCCGATCTGAGAACCGCCGTGGCCCACTCAGCTGCCTGGCCGGATAGCAACGAGATGAGGAGCACAACGCGCAGTCGGTCTGTGGAGTATTTGGTGGAATTAAACTCAAACACAAGATCCAATGCAGTTAGAAAGACACTGCACCTCCCATCTGTGCCATCCCACTTATCTGGTAGAGCTATGAAAACATCAGAAGGGGGGGAGGGGTGGGGTGGCGGTGCCACAGCCACTGCGATGGGYGTGGCAACAACCGAGTGAGCAGCCGTCCCACGGAGGGTCGCGTTCTCCTGTCGTAGCTCCGCCACCTCGCGGCGCAAAGCCGCGACGTCTTGAGGGTCCTTTTGGAGAGACACGACTTCTCCACGAAGCTGATCAGCTCGGCATGCTGGTCAACCACAGAGGCTGGTCAACCACTCGCATCACAGAGGCGAGCAAACTCCGCTGGGTTTACAGCTTTTGGCTCAGTCATTCTATCACAAGCTATCGGAGGATAAGCACAGAAGCAGTTTTCCCGTGTAGCGTGGATGGTAAACCCAAACGCGTAAGCAACGCGAGTAGGCAGGATAACCACGCAATTTATCTAAGAACTCTCTTACACAAAGATCTAGGATCTACACAAATAAATCTGCGTTCTAGCAACACACACTCAATCAAAGAAGCAACCCAAATCAGTGAGTACTCACAGAATAGTTGGCGAAGCGTCAGACAAGGCATGGGCGAACTCAATGACTGAGCAATGTGAAGCACCATTTTTTTTTTTCTCCTTTTATACTTCCTGAAAACCCGACCATATTACTTCCGGGTCCTAGTGCCGGTCTTGTTACGAGTGTGCAGGACAATAAAAACACTAAACCGCTGTGAAGTCATGGAACAATCACATCTTACAAGTGTGATTTGATGCCAGACTGCAATTTTTACTAAGGTATTAGTTCCCAATTGTGGGATAAGTTTAGATTTTGAGCACACAAGCCTTGAGAGTATGACATGCAATTAAATGCTTACAGTATATAACCATACTGTATGTAGCCTAAGAATATAAGAATTTGGCCAAAAAATTTTGTCATTTCCGAAGTATCAAATTATTGTGCTGCACCTAGCAAAGAAAGCAACTAAGTAGATTTGACATATCTGGAACTGAGTTAAGAACCCAGGAATACAAAACCTTAAAGGATAGAGTTGGACTGTCAACTTTGTGGAAGAAATGTGTTCGGAAAAGAAATTATGAATGGAGAACACTAAAACACTTGAAGAGACTATTGAATACGCTTGACGTGTATTGCATATAAAAAGATCTGAATCAGAACATAGGACTAAACCATTTTTGCACTTGGCACATTTATGGACATTGCACATCTGCACATTCATGCAAATTTCTATTAAATTTTTGCACATTTCACATTTATGAATATTGCATTTACACATTCATGCATATTTGCTCACTCCCTGGACACTCACTCACTCAGTCACTCACTCATCTTCTATACCGCTTAATCCTGTATTCATGGTCGCTGGAGGCCTGGAGCCTATCTCAGGAGACTTAGGGCACGAGGCAGGGTTCAGTGCACCCATCGTGCATAGTGCAGACTGTACAAGCCATTGTGTGCTGTAATCAAAGCTAAAGGTGACTGAAAGAAAAACTTTCCAAAATTAGTTTTTAAGACTCATGCAAGGACAAAGGTTTGATGACACCTTACCATCGCACCAAAATGTTCTTTTTTGAACATCTCATTTTAGAATTAGTTCCCCATTTGCTTTTACTGTATAATAAACCCACACTTTTGAAAAGGCTTTGCTCTAGATTTCAGCTCGTGACTTTGCAGATTTGTCCATTTAGCAATGAGATCATTATTGAGGCCAGCCTGTGATGTTGGGCGTTTTGGTTTGTTTTATTATTAAAGTCTATTTGTTTTGTTAATTTCCCTATTTTTGTGTTTAATAAATAAAAACTAAATAAAATAGTTTCCTTTAAAACCTGGATTCTCTGCATTTATGCCTCGCACCCAAATACATGACAACATTCCCCATCTTAATATTTAAACTTTTTATTTTAACTATTAGTTATTTAACTATTAGTTATTATATCGATTTAACAAATAGTTATTATACACTCTAAAAAATACTGGGATAAAAACAACAAAGTTAGCAAAAAAGTTTTGCAAACCATACATATATGCAATAAACACCCAATTACTGTACATGTACAAGTCATAGAAAAAATATTTATTTTTCAAAAGAATAAGATAAAATAGTCCAAAACAAGTTCTACGGCAACATCATTATGATACTACTGTATTACTCAGAAGCACTAATGGCCGAGAGCAGTGCTGGTCATTATCTCCCAAAATCAGGATGTAGGGGTACGGCCTTGACACTTCAGCCTGCTGGAGATATTCCACAGTGTCGGTTCCAACCTTAGAAAGAAAGAAATTAAAAGTAATTTTAAAAAATCAAGAGGGTTGGCTAATATACGTATTTGTAAGAAGATTAGTGTTTTGTAACGTCCCTTTTTAATGTCTCAAGCACTGAGATTAATAAAGTTCTAATGTTAAAGTGGTTGCTAAACACTCCTAGCAACCTAGCTAAACGTTAGTGTCATGCTGGTACTACAATTAACAGTTTAGCTTTCATTCATCACTTCACCATCTTCATACACCCTGCAAGCATTCTATAAAGAAAGCTAAAAAGCATTTTTAAAGTTTCTTTCATACACAGGTGGGGTTCTTTGGTTTGGCCAGCTAGCAGCCATTGTCAGATAAACTAGCATGCTATAGCACAGAACAGGCTGAAAGTTTGAGTGTAACGTTAACATGGTAACAATAATGAACAAATTCAGTCATAGGTGAGTGAAAGTGTGTATACAGACATTGTATTTTTGTATTTTAGCAGCTCCAAAAAAATAAAAAAGACACGAAGCTGACACAGCCACTGAATACATTGGTGAACTTCGGGGGAGGGGTGGTCTCGTCTGTGATGTTAGCTCTCACTAGCTAACGCAACTCCAACCAAGCAAGCTGGGTTAAACAAAAAGTACCCAATTCACTGTAAATAACCCAGAAAAATGACCCAACAGAAGCAACCCAGCGTTTGGGTAGTAAAAATAACCCAGCATTTTTTAGTGTGTAAGAAGGCAAATAACAGACTTGACTTGGAAGTGCACTCTCAAGGGTTTGAGGGTATATTGCAAATGGAACGCAAAGTACAGGATGCGTCACACAGCTGCTATATATTATACCATAACTGTATTATACCAAAAAATGCCAGTTAAAATACCCAAAATGAGATAAATCCATTGTTTTAACCACTGCAGAGACATCACCAGAGGTATTTTTCTTTTTCTTTTCTGAGGTGAGGCAGCATTGTGTGGCTACATGAGCAGAGAACACCAGTGTATTGCCTGTAGCTCAAACCCCCGAAATCGTTGGGCCAATTTTTTATGTAGACACTATAATTAATTGCCAATTGATGTTTTGAGCTATACACACATTTGTGAGCATTATTTTGACCATTTTGCAAGCTGCTGTTTGAGAAACCATAGAAATAACCTCAAAATACCCCAACCAGGTGTTCAATTGTAAATGACCCACTACAGTCTTGGCCAAAAGTTTTGAGAATTACATATATTCCAGAAAAAAACTTTCCACTGCATTTCATTGCTGTGGACCTGCTGAGATAATTTCAGTAATTGTCTTGTTAACTCAGGTGAGAATGTTGACGAGCACAAGGCTGGAGATCATTATGTCAGGCTGATTGGGTTAGAATGGCAGACTTGACATTAAAAAGGACAGTGATGCTTGAAATCATTGTTCTTTTATTGTTAACTATAGTGACCTGCAAAGAAACGCATGCAGCCATCATTGCGTTGCATAAAAATGGCTTCATAGGCAAGGATATTGTGGCTACTAAGATTGCACCTAAATCAACAATTTATAGGATCATCAAGAACTTCAAGGAAAGAGGTTCAATTCTTATTAAGAAGGGTTCAGGGCATCCATGAAAGTCCAGCAAGCGCCAGGATCGTCTCCTAAAGAGGATTCAGCTGCGGGATCGCAGTGCCACCAGTGCAGAGCTTGCTCAGGAATGGCAGCAGGCAGGTGTGAGCACATCTGCACGCACAATGAGGAGAAGACTTTTGGAAGATGGCCTGGTGTCAAGAAGGGCAGCAAAGAAGCCACTTCTCTTCAAAAAAAACATCAGATTGATCTTGTGCAAAAAGTATGGCGAATGGACTGCTGAGGACTGGGGCAAAGTCATATTCTTGGATGAAGCCTCTTTCCTTTCCGATTGTTTGGGGCATCTGGAAAAAGGCTTGTCCGGAGAAGAAAAGGTGAGCGCTACCATCAGTCCTGTGTCATGCCAACAGTAAAGCATCCTGAGACCATTCATGTGTGGGGTTGCTTCTCATCCAAGGGAGTGAGCTCATTCACAATTATGCCTAAAAACACAGCCATGAATAAAGAATGGTACCAAAACACCCTCCAACAGCAACTTCTTCCAACAATCCATCAACAATTTGGTGAAGAACAATGCATTGTCCAGCACGATGGAGCACCGTTCCATAAGGCAAAAGTGATAACTAAGTGGCTCGGGAACCAAAACTTTGAAATTTTGGGTCCATGGCCTGGAAACTCCCCAGATCTTAATCCCATTGAGAACTTGTGGTCAATCCTCAAGAGGCGCGTGGACAAACAAAAACCCACTAATTCTGACAAACTCCAAGAAGTGATTATGAAAGAATGTGTTGCTATCAGTCAGGATTTGGCCCAGAAGTTGATTGAGAGCATGCCTAGACGAATTTCAGAGGTCCTGAAAAAGAAGGGCTGCAAATACTGACTCTTTGCATAAATGTCATGTAATTGTCGATAAAATCCTTTGAAACGTATGAAGTGCTTGTAATTATATTTCAGTTTCATTCTCAAAACTTTTGGCCACGACTGTACAACTCATTTTCTTCTATAAACAATGTGTTTATAGAAGCAACACAGCATGTTAAGAGTGTACATAAAATGTGTAGTGCATGTTCTTATGTGAGAATATGATTCCAAAGAACAAAACAAAATTACTAAAATGATAATAATAGTAATAATAATAATAATAATAATAATAATATGATGATGATGATGCCTGATTTTACGCTTGGGGTTTCTCCATTATGAACACAATATTAGGCCAATATGTACGAATGTTTATTAGTACACGCACATCTGTTTTGACAGCTACCTTACTCATGTTACTTTCTATGATGCTTTCAAGATGAAATAATGAAACAACAAAAGAAGCAACAATTGTAGGTTATGTTTTAAATTTAAAAAATGGACGAGAGCTTCCCGCAAAGCTGGAGGGATTAATTCAGCTTGCCCTCCGGATTGACCAGCGCCTGCTCTCTCATCCGAGGCCAGCCCCCTGGACCCTGCTGCCCCACACGTCATCTTTTTGCACTCCACGCTCTGACCACCAGCTTTTATCCCACACGCTCCGGTTCCTGAGATTCGCCCTTCCTTCACCACTAAGCTATGGCAGCCGTCAGATCTCCACATCCCGCCGTGGTTGACACCGGAGCCGGGGAACCCATGCAATTAGGATGATCCTTGAGCGGTGCAGTACAGGAACAGCGCTTCAGAGAGGGGCTCTGTGTCTACTGTGGGTCAGCGGCAGACCATAGAGCCTGGGAAATGCTCAGGCCCGGTGAGCAAACGGGGCAGCTCGTCGTGCCCCCTCCACCTCTCAGTCACAACATCCAGTAATTCCCGTCTCACAGTTCAAGTACACCTTTGATGATCAGCCCCTTTCTTCCAGCCCCATCACCGCTCAGACTCAGCCCCTCACCCTTGTCATCAGCCAACATCAAGAACGGATCCAGTTTCACCTCACCTCCATCTCATCTCATCCTAACATCCTCGAAAACCCTTGGCTGCTCCAACATGACCCCCTCATCTCCTGGACACAAAACCGGATCCTGCAGTGGGGGCCGACCTGCACCAAACTCTCCCTGCGGGCTCCGGCTGGGTCGTGTTCTAGGGAGTCCGAGACCCTCCCCTTCCAATGCCATCCCCGCCACCTACCGGGACTTGGCTGAAGTGTTCTGAAGTGTTCAAGTAAACCATTCGTTGTGGAGGTGGATGCTTTGGATGTGGGTGCCAGAGCTGGTCTCTCCCAGCAAGGTCCATACCAGAAGCTACACCCCTGTAGTTTCTTTTCCAAGAAATTTGACCCCACTCCCACAGCAGCGATACGGAGTAGGGGCCCGCGAGCTGCTGGCCATAAAGTGGGCTTTGGAAGAATGCTAACACTGGCTCCAGGGTGCCAGGGAGGCGTTCATTGTCTGGACCGACCATCAGAACCTGATCACGATCCGCAACTTGAAACAGCTCAAGCCGAGACAGGCGTGGTGGGCACTGTTCTTTGAACATTACAACTTCCACCTATCCTACCACCCAGGGTCCAAGCACATCAAAGCTGATGCCCTCTTGCAACAACACGAGGAAGACGCCCCCCTGAGCGGACCCCGGGCCTGTCATTGCACCCACCAAGATCACCGCACCACTTCTCTGGGATCTAGAAACGAGGGTTCCCCGTGCACAGGTGACAGAAACCGAACCTGCTATGTCTTCTCTTCCATCCTCCGGTTGCTTGTGACAGCAATGCCATACTCAATAGTTCTAAAACTACAGGGCCATTTATATGGATACACTTTAATAAAATGGGAATGGTTGGTGATATTAACGTCTTGTTTGTGGCACATTAGTATATGTGAGGGGGCAAACCTTTCAAGATGGGTGGTGACCATGGTGGAAGTTGGCCATCTTGGATCCAACTTTTGTTTTTTTCAATATGTAGCCAGGTGGGAGTAGTACATGCATTTTTTATGTACGCCACTAGATGGCATTTACTGGCACCTTTGGGGATACGGAGAGATAATGGTGAAGAAAAACCAGGAAGTCAGACCGTCGGCTGCAGCACGTTATGTTTAGGTGCATCTGATTGTTCCATTCAGGTAAATATGCTGTAAAATGTGCTTGTTACATCAAAATATTTTGTGAACAATGTTTAAGAGTATTGTATACAACAATACTGTAGGATGTTCGTGGCTAATTTTGTTGTTTATTGTCGCATGTTAACAGATGTGTTGAGAAATGTCTAAAGTGTGACCTGTGCGAAGTTTGCCACAAGATAACCTGTTCTTGAGTGAAWGCATCGAACAGTYAGTATTKTGAGGAAATTTCTACATTCATTGTTGTAAAGTACATTTTATACAAGTACTGTGAAATGTAAGCTTGTTAACAGTGGAATGTGTCATTTCTGTTGTTAAATCAGGAAGAGCCACCACAGTTATTTTTGTATGTTKAGTAAACMGCTTTTTGTTTCTTTTCTTATTTGCTGTTTGGTACTAGCCATTTTGGTTAGTTCTCAATTTTAAGTTTATTTGTACTAGAAGCTGATTCTCAGATGCAACTAACTGCATCTAATTTGAACTAATTGAACTAATTGAAGAACATTGAATGTGTTGGGACTGTGCTTCTAGGGGAAAGTTCCCTGAGACTATTTTATTTTTATTGAACCCCAATTTTTAATTTTCAGAATAAAAAACCCAAAAGACATTTTTGTGTCCTGTGCTGGTTCAATTTCGCCAGGCTACAAATAGGAAGAGGGTCATGTGACACATCAAACTTATTGTGAATTTCACAAGAAAAACAATGGTGTCCTTGCTTTTAACGTAACTTTATTCTTTCATGAGTTATTTACAAGTTTCTGACCACTTATAAAATGTGTTCAATGTGCTACCCATTGTGATGGATTGTCAATGCAACCCTCTTCTCCCACTCTTCTCACACTGATAGCAACACCGCAGGAGAAATGCCAGCACAGGCTTCCAGTATCCGTAGTTCCAGGTGCTGCACATCTCTTAACTACACACCGTAGACAACTGCCTTCAGATGACCCCAAAGATAAAA
>QMIH01001124.1:175850-197376 GCA_003987875.1 Clarias batrachus | reverse complement strand
TGTGATCCTTCTTTTCTCTCTCAGGTTTTGGAATGCTGTCTTGCCCAGATTACATTGTGTACCTAATCATGTGACCCTTAACTGAATATTGTTTCCAGGTTTGATTTTCCTGTGCTTGTTTATTTCAGGGCTGATGTTTTATTAAAAGGCATCAGRCGTGCCCTTGTGTCCACCAGCCAGTTCCACGCCACCATAAACAGACTCATACAGATCATTTTATCATGTTCCATCCATAACATTTGAACATAAAGACCTTCACGAAAAAAAAAACAACAACAAAAACAAAAACATACACTTGAATATTTTGTATTTTGCTCCACAGCCATGGAACTACGAGTTTTAAATTTTGGCACCTCATATGCTGCTGGAGCATCATTCACCAATCATCATTCACTTACCACTGAATCGTGAGAAATRATTCCATGTTGGAGGCCAAAGCTGAACCGGTTCCTCTGTAGGCTATCATCAATAACTTGAATTTGATCTCATGTGCACGTGTTGGTCTCTGTGTCTGTGATTTGTTGCTGAAAGTTAGCCTAGAGTAAGAAAAACCTATGTAGCAGCTCTAATCTTATAAGATGGGGAAAATGGCCCAGATTGAAAGCGCCATCATCRAACCGGCCGTTTCATTATCTGCACGTCACGTGGAGAGTTTCCAAAAGAGGCTCCACACTGTTTGGTCTATGAAGCTTGACGCAGGAGCCAAACATCACGGCTTATTAGGCAGGACGGAGACTGTAGAGCTGTCTGTGCTATCCTCAATTCACACTTCTAGGCAAATGTCTGAGACTTGGAAGCACTGAGCGTGTTTATGCGCGTGCTGGTCATGATTAATGGCTTGGAGTTTGGCTGCTTTTAACACTTTCAACACTATTATGCTTAGATATGGATTATTATAGCAGTGGCAGCATTATTTGTACTGACTGAAGCTGTTAATATGAGAATGTGGGTTACTGATGCATTGGGGGATATTGTTTCTATTATTATTATTATTATTATTATTATTATTGTTATTGTTGTTGAAAAATCTCTTACAATGTTCTGTTTATGTATTGTACTATGTGTGATTGTACAAAAATAGAAGCACCAAAAGTGCCTGTGATACCCCACACGACTGCACTGACGTAAATCATCAAAACACCTGTGATCCCAGCANTGGGTATGGCTGCACACAAAAGATGAGTATGCAGAAAAGCACCTCATGTCCACTGTGAAGTCTGGGGGAGGATCGGTGATGCTGTGGGGTTGTTTCTCTTCCAGAGGCAAAGGGAACCTTGTTAGGGTGCATGGCATCATGAATGCTTTGAAATACCAGGATATTTTAAAGCAAAATCTGGTGGATTTGGTGAAGATGGGTCGTCACTGGGTCTTTCAGAAAGATAATGACCCAAAACACGTGGCCAAATCTACACAGAAATGGTTCACCACACACAGAATCAAGCTCCTCCCATGGCCGTCTCAGTCTCAGTCCCCAGACCTCAACCCCATTGAAAACCTGTGGAGTGAGCTGAAGAGGAGAGTGCAGAGGAGAGGAGTCAGGTCACTGGATGATTTAGAGACATTGTGCAAAGAGGAATGGTCGAAGATCTCTCTTTCTGTGTTCTCTAATCTTGTGAAACATTATAGGAGAAGATTAGGTGCTGTTTTGTTGGCAAAAGGGGGTTGTACAAAGTATTAAACATCAGGGGTGCTAATAATTGTGGCACCCATGATTTAATGTAAAATAATTATTTCTTAATGTGGGTTTTTCTTTTTTCCACTGAATAAATGCACGTGACTTAAAGGCTGGAATTTCCTCTTTTTTCCCCATTGTGGTCCAATGTTATTTAGAACAAAACTGATTTTTTTTTAGAAGCTAAAGAACACATTTTAAGCAGGGGTGCCAATAATTATGGAGGGCACTGTATATCCAGTTAGGGACTTTTTTTTTAGATGAGCAGTAAATTCATATAAACCTGTGACAGACCTGTGAACTATAAAAAATTAGTAATAAAATCAACACCTTCTGACTAATCAAGATGCATAATTCACTGGGTATTAGTTTACAGTTTGTGCAATACATACCTTTTCTCTGTGATTTGTCTGACATTTATAACCTGATAAAACTGTCTTACATTTGCTCTATGTGATAGTTAAGACCTTGGCATGCTGAGACAGGAGGCGAGGCTCTCCTCCAAATTAAAACAAATGAATTGTGATGATGCTCTACACTTTTTCCAGTTCACTCACCACACTGAATATCACGTGTCCAGTCACATATTCCTTCGCTAAATGAATGCGTTTCATTTTCTGTCCCCTTTTGGTCCAAAATCAAAACCGTAACCTCACGATGGCTCTCATGGTTCTAAATCGAGCTCGAATGCTGGAATTGAATCAGAGGTGTGATTGACAGATGCATCAATGACCGGAGGGGAGGCAGAACCTTCTCTCCTATCAAGGAATAAAAAGGCTGCTAAAGAGAGTCGATGCTCCGGACAGCTGCCTGAAAAGCTGTCAGAAAAGCTCAGAGTCCTGAGGGAATCTCTTTCAGCCTCCTCCCATCTCTCTCTCTCTCACACACACACACACACACACACACACACACCATATTTGCACTAAGAACAGTTAACATAAGATGAAAGGTGTAAAAAAAAAATGTCATGATGAAGTAACAAAAAACAAAAAAAAAATCATGGTAGCTGGTGTTTTTTTTTTTAGTATGCAAGTACACCAGATTTCTAAGGCAAAATGCATTATGGGAGCCCTATCTAAAATTTTAAATGCAATAAATAAATGCATAAATAAATAAACAAATAAACTAATTAATTAATTAATTAATAAATAAGCCAAAAACAATAAAAAAGAAAATAACCAAAAATTTGGGCGGCACAGTGGTGTAGTGATTAGCACCGCCGCCTTGCATCGCCAGGGTCCGGGTTCGATCCCCAGCCAGGCTCGATTCCCGTCTCTGTGTGCATGGAGTTTGCATGTTCTCCCCGTGTTTGGTGGGTTTCCTCCGGGTACTCCGGTTTCCTCCCACAGTCCAAAGGCGTTCCCAAATTACCCGTAGTGTGTGAATGAGTGAGTGTGTGTGTCTGTGCCCTGCAATGGATTGGCACCCTGTCCTGGGTGTACCCTGCCATGTGCCCCAAGTCTCCTGGGATAGACTCCAGGCCCCCCGTGACCCTGAATACAGGATTAAGCGGTATAGATGATGAGTGAGTGAGTGATAACCAAAAAATAATAGAAGAAAAGTACAAATAAAAGATAATACCAACTCAAAGAACAATACTTTTCTTATGAAATGTCATCTTCCCATGCTTGGTTGGTTTTCTCCAGGTACTCTACTTTCCTCCCACAGACCAAAGACATGCAGATTAGACTAACTGGATTTACTGGATTCTCCAGTATTCTGATGGTCCCTGGACCATGGTTTATAGCACAAGGGTAGTTTTGAAACTGATGGTACATGCTTTGGTACAACAGCACCTATATTAATATGGTACATGGTTCTACCTCAAATAGTGGTCTAGTACTATGGAACACAAAGCTGAAACTTTTAATATTACATACAATATAAAATATATGAAATTAAATTTCACCAAGGTACATTTGACCATAGAGTTGCATATTAATACATAGAATGGTACATACTATTGGACACAACATGGCTGTATCATACACCATTGTACATAATGTACTTCCCAAGCAATGTACATAAGTAGAAAAATATGGTAGTATTTATACTATACCATAACAGTGATACATATACTAACAGTTCTGATATGGGACAGTATGTAGAAACACACCATACCAACATAGACACCTGCTAAAAAAGTACCATAGTATTCGCACCATAGTAATACCACCGAAGTGCCACATTACCTACAGTACCTATGACGTCATAAGGTGTTCTATCAATGAAAAAACTGTTAAAAAGTAATCAAGGGGATAAAAGAGTCATTGCACAAAATATTGAGAGTTGTCACTTTCTGTCTCAGTTCAGATAGGGGACGTGGCCTAAAGTTTGCTGGCAGAACTGTACACGCACTCACTCACTCTCATTTTACATACTGCTTATCCTGTACAGAGACACACACACACACACACACACACACACACACACACACACACACACACACACACTCATTCACTGACTACAGGATATCGTTGGACTTATGGTGGGAACTGGGGAACTCGGAGGAACCCTACCAAACATAGGGAGAACATGCAAACACCACACACAGACCCAAAGCAGGAATCAATTTGCCAACGTCAATTAGGTTGTCAATCTGCATGTCTTTTGGACTGTGGGAGGAAACCAGAGTACCCGAAGGAAACCCACCAAGCGCGCGGAGAACATGCGAACTCCATGCACACAGAGACGGGAATCGAACCCTTAACCCTGGAGGCGATGTTGAGGTTAAACCGAGAAAAATCCTGACCACTTTTCACTTTCTTATTGTTAGCGGTTTAGCTACAATTCCAATAAATTATTGCAGCGTTGACTTTTAAAGCTGGATGAGCTCCAGACTAGCACGACACATTAAAGGTCAGCTAATCATTCTTCTTCACCTCAGGAACAATGTGCCAGGAGAAGATTTCACCTCTCACACTAACGCTTCTCACCTCAGCGTGTAAATGAGCGCTGTGTCAGGTCACATCGGCCTGAGCGTGGACAAACTGCTCTCTGAACATGTCCCGAGCTGTCACACTAAATCAACACACACACACACTCTTTAGGGTCGTACAGCCAGGAGGATGGCAGCACAGGTTTACACAGGCCTGAAATAGATGGATGGAGACCCAGAGAATGAGACACGCAACTCAAGCCTTGTACTGCTACTTAAACTTTAACCTTGTCCTCATCTGATACCCTTGACTGTTTTCTCCATTACTTAGCTACTCTAATATCACCACTGGGCAATGCTGCATTTATTACTCACATAATCATACGAAGAGATCTTCCCATAAAAGCCTACTTAGGGTTTTCCCTTGGGTAACAAAACTACACCCCATCCACAGTTCATGATGATCCCGTGTGCACCAGGAACGTTTATGTTCTCTCTAAAGATTTAAGATATCTCTAAAGCAGAGGATGGTTTTGTCACTTTAGTCATTTGTAACATCATTACAGTCTGTCCTTTCATAGCAGCTGATAAACCATGATGAAGGAGTGCAGGAGTAAAGTGTGGATGTGTGTCTGAGAGTGTGTACCACCTGCAGTCTGTTTGTCTCTGTCTCCTGACTCTGTGTTTCTATGTGTTCCTGAGGCGGGCCAGCTAAGCTGTGATTTAGATGCAACTGTCATATTGTCACCGTCAAACAGAAATCAATTATTTCAACAGGTTTTAAACCACATATTCTCCACTCACAGCTGTTCTCTCCCTTTACCTCCTCCTGCTCTTTCTCCAATCACCTCCTCCTGCTCTCCCCACTCACCTCCTTCTGCTCTCTCCCCACTCACCTCCTGCTCTGATTAGAAAAAGAGCAGGAGACTCCAAACCCCACTTATCTCCTCCTTCACTCTCTCCATTTACCTCCTGCTCTTTCTCCACTCACCTCCTCCTGCTCTCACCACACTCACATACTTCTGCTCTTTCCCCACTCACCTCCTCCTGTTCTCTCTCCATTCCCCTCGTCCTGCTCTTTCTCCACCCACCTCCTGTTGCACTCTTTCCACTCACCTCCTCATATTCTATGACTCTCCCGAATCACCTCCTCATTCTCTCTCTACACTCACCTCTTTCTGCCATTTCACCACTCACCTCCTCCTGTTGTCTCTCCAGTCACCTCCTCATCTTCTTTTACCACTCACCTCCTCCTGCTGTCTCTACAGTCACCTCTTCATGTTCTTTCTCCACTCACCACCTCCTGCTTTCACTCCAGTCCTCACCTCACCTTCCCTCTGCTGTCATTGCCCCCCTCTAAATTCATCCCCCACTCTTGTTTTTGGCTTTTTCACTCTAATCTCCAGACTTTCCCTTCTCTCCCGTTCACCTTCCTGCTTTCTCCACTTGCTTTATCACTTTCTCTACTAAGTGCCCACTCTCTCCATTCACCTCTCCACTCAACTTCCCACTCTCTCCACTCAACCCTCCACTCTCTCTACTCATCTCCCTGCTCTTTTCACTTTACATTCTAACATCTCCACTCACCTATTTGATTTTTTCACTCACCTCCCCTTCTGTCTCTTTCCTTACCTCTTCAATTCCTGCTCTTCATATTGAACAAGACAAACCATTAAGCATTTCTTCAAAGGAGCAATACAAAGTGGGCGTTTTTGTTTCTAGTTCAGTATCCAGTTTTGTCTGCAAAGAGCTGGCGTGGCTTTCCATGAGCTACTAAGTTATCAATTGATCTGGGCATTGGTGGACCTCCTGCAGACACAGCTACAGTTTGTGGATAATATTAAACACAGTTATGCTAGATTGATAGTTTCTAACAATGTATTTTGGAGAACAGTGCATTTGTGATAACATTTCTTTTTCTATCCAGAGTCGAATTAATTAATCTCTAATATCTTTTTTTATCGATATTGAGATACAGATTGAGACCTTTGTATATTCTTGTCCAGTACATCCCAAATATTCTCAATGAGGTTAATATCTGGACTCCATGTGTGAATCCAATCCATGTGTGAAAATAATGTCTCATGCTCCCTGAATCATTCTTTCAAAATTTAAAGCAGAGGAATATGATGGAATTCATGGAGAAACATGTCATTTAGCGAATTCAGGTGATCAAATGGCATAATTTTTGGGGCACATAACGTTGCTGACCCTAGACCTGACATCAGCTATAGACAGTGATTGCCTCATCACTTCTCTGTCCTGAAGATATCAGAAAGCTTAACCTTACAGCTATATCTTTGACTGTTACAAAGTGAGACTGGAGACTCTTTACAGATGTTTTAATTAAGGTTTTACCTGGAGAAAACTTCACTATACAACATTATTGCATCCATCCATCCAACCATCTATCGGTCCATGGATCTATCTGTCCAACCATTCATTAAATTATTTATCCCACACCAGCCAACCAGCCAACCAGATCATAACACTGCCCCCACTGGATTATACGGTAGGCATGATAGGTTCATGACTTTATTCGTCTCTTTTCTTATCCTGACGCACTCATCACAGCGTAAATCTGGGCTCATCCGACCACATGACCTGCTCCCCAGTCCATTCTTGAAACCTTTTCTTGTTTATTCTCACTGAAGTGGTTTCTTATGGCTACACAGCTCCCAATGTCCAAATGTGGAAATATAAATGTAAAACATAGCTGTGAGTTCTATTTGTTTTATTGTTTGATTCCACTAAATGTTTAAGTTATATCTCATCATGATCTTTCAGGATGTTTTTTCTGACCACATTTCTTCCTCGAGCATTAAGGAGGACCACCATCCTTCTGTTTTCATAATAGATTTTTCAGTTCTTAACCTAATTTTAGTAGTTTCTGCAATTTCCTTAGGTGTTTTCTTTGCTTGATGCAGGAAAATAATTTGACCATTTTGAAACAGAGTAACATTTTTGCCGTGACCAAACGATGTGTCTTCTGACATGGCTGGTTATAAGAAATGAGAAGCTCCTCAGTGCATCAGTTAGGGTTAAATAACTTGCTGCAGCTGAAGCTTATTAATCGCTGCAGTAACTATCCAATGAAATACTCTTAACTATCGGTTTAGATATATCTAGTGGGTGACTATTACTAATGAATTAATTAATTTCTTGTGTGGATAGTGTGGAAAACCTGCAGCACCATCACCATCAACAAGAACAACCTGTTGAAAATCTTGTTCAGCTCTGGACCTTTTTGTAAGAGAAAGTAATAAAACTTGCCATGCCATGCTGCGATAATAAAATAATCAATAAGAGTGTGTGGTGTAATGAAGTGGAGTTGGCTACCAGCATGAAGTTGTCGATTTTCCTATAACAGCAAAAAGTGTTTATTCCTCTTACACTACTGAAGTATTAGAGCAATGACATTTGCTGTTTATCAAAGGAATCATGGGTAATATCATTATCCATTTATATGAGGATCATTCAAGGCATACTGGGACTTGATTAAATTTCTGGTACTGTAAGTGAAGGTCTACATGTGATTGACATTTACAGAAGACTTCAAGCACAGTATGGTGATGAACATTTTTTAAAAAAGGCCTTTTTTTTTTTTTTAAGTTTTTTCTCTCAGAACTGTGTCATTCTGCATAATCAAACGTCCCACTTTGACTTGAACGCTCCTCGTCACTACAGGTAACGTTGTGGAACATCTGAGAAATATTATTAGATAACCTATTAAAGTTATTGTCAGAACTGCTTTTTAAGAAAACAAGTCACCATATTCTGACCAATCAAAATTGAGAATCGAACAGCAGAGTCGCGCCATCTGCTTTTACTTCCGTCTCTGCTGCCTCTAATTCGATCTCTGTCCTTGAGCTTCATGTGTCGTCGCTAATTACCCCAGACATCCATCACCCGTGTAATGGGATCTTTCGAATGCTCCGACTACACGCATTTTATCATTCTCTCAGGGATTATAGCTTTACTAGTTGCAAACTTTCTCAAGATGAAGATGTACTGAGACAGAAGGATAGGGGAAGAAAAGAGAGAAAGAGAGGAAAAAAGAGCACATCATATTTCTTTCCAGCCACTAAATATGACCACATTAATTATAGATTTCCCTGCCATACTCACATTTTTCTTGCTTCATCTCTCCGGGGAGTATTTTTAGAGCTTCAGGATAGAAATTTATCATTTTCTTCTGCGCAGCAGATGAATACGGTCTATGTGTTCTTTAAGTTGTCAGCAGTTGACGTTAAAGAAGCGAGAGGTGCCGGTTAGCAGGCGGAGTGCAGCGAACAGGTGTATAATTTAATCAATCCCAAGAGCCTTTTTCCCTTTTAAAAAAAGCGACGCTAAATAACAGGTTGTTCATTTCAGCCTTATTGGACATCAGTCATTTGAGTTAGAAATAGAAAATGTAATCAGATATGCAGGAGGATTTCGTATAATGGTGCCAGCGGGTTGCGGAGTTGGAGGTTGAGGTTGAGGCTGAGAGGAGTAAGCGGGGTAAGGGTGAGAAAGTTTTCTTCTTATTTAAATCCCTTTCTCTAAAATAAGTCTAATTTCCTGTGATATAAGATGATCTGTAGAATGAAGACGACCTTGGGCGATATGTGCTGTTGTTTAAGCAAACAACACATGACCTCCACATGCTGGTAGGTATTTCACATCTGCCAGATATACGTGAATACAGCTGTGATGAAGAACGAATACAAAGCTTTCAGAATATGTACTTTATGCAATATTTTTCTCACTATAGCCCAAGTAGCATATATACAGTGCATCTGGAAAGTATTTTGCTTCATTTTTCCAGTTTCCTCAAAATTCTACAAACAATGCCCCTTAATGACAATGTGTAAGAAGTTTGTTGGAAATTTAAATTAATAAATAACATACTGTACATAAGTATTCACAGCCTTTGCCATAACACCCAAAATTGAGCTCAGGAGCATCCTGTTTCCACTGTTCATCTTTGAGATGCATGAAACAGGATTATATTGGGGAGGGGTATAGAAATAATTTCTTCAGCATTGAAGATCCCGATTGCACAGTGGCCTCCATCATCTGTAAATGGAAGTTTGGAAGCACTAGGACTCTTCCAAGAACTGACAGATCATAGTAGAAGGGCAGCACTTCTCTACAGCACTCCACCAATCAGGCCTGCATGGTAGAGGGGCCAGCCGGAAACCACTTCTCAATAAAAGGTACATGACAGCCCACCTGGAGTTTGCACCTGAAGGACTCTAAGACCATGAGAAACAAAATTCTCTGGTCCAACTGAACTCATAACAAACAATCACCGCTCATCACCTGGTCAATGTAACCCCTACAGTGAAGCATGGTGGTAAATGTAATGACTTTTGAGGGCTGTTATGAAGTTGACATGTGTTAGAAGGGCTACCCTTATATGAGGTCACAATAGGGGGAATTATTTTTCTAATATTATGTGCAAGTAACTAAATGTCAATTTTTTTTACCTATAATTTACAATATGCAAAACAAAAAAAAACAATTAAAATTTCAGACAAAGAAAAAAAACATTGACAAAGAGACCGTGAATGAAATAAGGAAATGGATCAAGATAAATCAAAAACACCTGCACACAATCAAAACAGGAAGTGAAACAAAACTAAACACAGAGAGTACCAGGAAATAAAGAAACAGAAATGGGCATGCAGCGTTCAACAAAAAAGAACCACAGACACTGTTACACATGTTCATTATTATATTATTACACTTTGATATCGTAATAAATTTGATTCATACTTATTTTTATAAAAGGTACACCATAGCCCATAATACTGCAATAGTCACCAGTATAACTACATAACAGGATACAGGTGAGTTGAAAAAGTGAGAATGAGATTAGGTCTGGACTGGACTGATTTCTGGAAAGCTGCTGGGTCCAGATGTACAGTAACACATCTCACAGTAAAGTGGATTTGATTATTAATTTAAAAGAATGTCCTCAGGAATTCTGTTTCATCTTCGCTGGTTTTATTTACTTCCAAAGTGCAAATGGATGAGGAAAGGAGTGGGGGGTGGGGGTTGGGACAGGGGGGACAAATATTACTGGTTACATCATGGATTTAAAAAATCTACTCTCTGTCCAACACATTTTAGGGATCTTTGCATTACATAGTGTTAAGTCTGTGTAAACAGAAACTTGGCAAGCATGGATGAAAAAAGGTTGAAAATATTATTTTACATGTAAAAGCTATAGTGTTTTAATTCAGTTTAATTTCTATGGCTGGATCCCCCTGAAGTTAACTGGCAGTGGCCAAAAAGAATGCAACACTCTAGCACTCACCCAGATGCAGCACTAATTACAGCAAACAGTGTGAAAATTATTCCTCATGCTCCCAGAAACATACTTTCACAATCTGAGTCCTGGAATATGGCTGTGCCTTCAGACAAGATAAACAACATTTATGGCATTCAGCAGAGGCCCTTATCCAGAGTATCTTACATTTTTATCTCATTATACATCTGAGCAGTTGAGGTTTATAGTCCTTGTTCAAGGGCCCAACAGTGGCAACTTGGTGTTGAGATTTGAACCTTGGACCTTTTGATCAAAATTCTAACATCTTAAACCAGGGGTCTCAAACTCAATTCCTGTTTTGTTCCAACCCTGCTCCGACATACATACCATGTAGTTTTCAAATAAGCCTTAATGACTTGTTTAGTTGGATCAGGTGCTTTTAATTATGGTTGGARMAAAACTYTGTGGGACTGCGGCCCTCCAGGAACTGAGTTTGAGACCCCTGTCTTAAACGTTGAGCTACTCATGACTATAGATGTGATAACCTGGTCATTCAGTACATTCAGGCCATCAACTGACTTCATTTCATTGCCACATACCATTGCTGAACCTAGACCTGAGCACCTGAAGCAACCCCAGATCAGAACACTACGTCCAGAGACTTGTGGGCACTATGCATTATGGGTGAATCGCTTTATTTGCTTCCCTTCTTATCCTGATGTGACCATCACTCTGGACTCATCAAACCACTATTAAATATAGCTCTGATTATGAAACAGCACCAGGAGTCTAAGTGATCTCCATTCATGACTGTTTTACGACCACGTTTCTTCCATGAAGGTCAGCACTATCCTTTCAGGTTTTCATAATGTGTTGAAGGGTCCTTAACCCAGTTCCATTCAAATCTCACTAGATGTTTGTCTTTGCTTGATGCAGCCCAAAAATTTAGCCTTTTAAAATTGTGTGTAAACGTCTGCATTATGCTTCCATTTTATTTAATTTCCTTCCATGCTTTAGCTATTAAGGTCTTTTCTATTTAGTCTTCCTCAGGGTTTTCCCATGGCAGGAAATGACGAAAACGAGAGATTCATTTTCAATTCTGATTTGGGAATTTTACAACCAAAATCTAGAACCGAAATGTGGTTCATGTCATCTACAGCTGCTGCACCTCTGAATCTGGGTCTCCATCTGATGACGAGAAAATCAATATTTCGACATACAGAAGGAAAAGACAACTGGAGGCATCCTCTCAGAATAGGACTGATACTGACCCTTGCCTTCCTTTCTCTCTTTCTTCGAGCTCACTGTGAATCCTGAGCTTAACGTATCACATCACATCACATCATATCATATATCAGGCAAGTCATCAAAGATGTTTACATGATAACTGTTTTCTCTAGTGGCTATACTTTATATTCTCAACTTAACACTTGAAAGGTTTTATTGTGGTATCAAGTGAGATGTTGTCTCATTGTTACAGGAAAAAAAAGTGTAGCAAGTGAGTTAGTAAGTATAAATGTGTAATCACACAAGCCCAGCAGGAACCCGAATGCTGAGTGAGCATTTATAATATAGTTGCAAGGATTTTTGCGATGACTAGTCACACCTCTGATCACGCCATGCACCACACCACCATCCCTTCAACCCTCCAGCACTGCTCGGCTGGTCCCACCAGATCTCAGGAATCGAGGAAGACGTACATCTAGACTATTTTTGCTTCTGGCATCTACAGTAGGTGGTGGACTGAAGTTTTTCTAGATGTCTGTACAGATGAGTCTTTGGCAGACTTTAAAAGACAACTTAAGATGCATCTGTTTCTTCAGTACTTGGGCTAACCTCCTCCTCCCCTTTCTAACAGTGATTGACTGATGATACTTAGTAATCTAGTAACACAGTGTAAGGATCTAACCAATGACAAAAACTACAAAGCATTTTTGTGGATACAAGCGTCTGCCAAATGCCTAAATGTTAATATAAATGTAATGATCATTATTTTTCACTTTGATAAAATAACATTGAGCATTAAACGAATAACCCAAATGCAACATTGCAACCTTTATTTGGAGCATTTATGCTAATTAACATCCATTCGCACAACATCCAATATCATCTATAGTCCCTTAAGTTTCTAACAGGGTTTAGAATTTCAACTAGGATGGACACAATCACAACAGCTTCCTGCACACAGTGTGTGCGCCTCTTAATCTTTGTTTCATTTTCTTTCAGAAATATTACATTGAAGTGTATCTTAGCTCCTGAATTACTCTACTGTAATATGCTGTTTGTGGCACTTGTTTGTAATTGTCATGTACATACATTTGCTAGCATTAACAGCATGCCTACCCTAGTGGTCAAGTGGTAAGAACACAGTGCCCTTACCTTAGTGACTGGAACTTGAGAATGGGTCCTATTAGGTCATTGGTTTGGCATTACTATTGTTTTAAGGACATTTGTGCAACATTGTTTGAGGGGCATTGATTCAGTGTTGTTCGGACATCATTTCATCACACATGGATAATTATGAATGATAGATCAAAGAACCCAGTAACACTGTATGGAACAGGGAAATCTAGGTATAAGTCTATGAGGAAATCGCCATCAAGCACCTGGTGGTCAGGAAATGACACTTGGGACCCGGGAAGAAAGATACATTTAACCATCTTCCTAGGGGGGAGGAGGGGTGGGGTCAATTTCATTGTAAATTGCATTTACAGCATGAGGGTTAAGTACATTTGTTGTCCAAGTCGTCCAAGCCTCTACCACGGAGCTACTCTTGCATACATTTGGAAACCATTTGGAGAGAAAGGACTTGGTGGACTAATCCTTGGCTACCAAAACTGATCTAAGCCATTGTAACTTTCACAAGCAACCTAAGACCAATCTTTTCTTAGATTGGATATGAAAGTTACAATGAGTAACTTGAGTAAAATGAGAAATTAGCATCCCCACAGTGTTTTAACAACCACTACAATCCTACTGTAAGCATTTCTGAAACAACCTCTTTTCCCAGTTTATCATTATACAGTATATCTAAGACTTGAGAACCCCAGTGCTCTAGTTGTAAATTATAACATATATAATTACCTTTCTATTTTTAATATTATTTTAAACAGTTGCACATCAACTAATTTACTAGTCCTAACACTAATAATGTTGTCACCCACACAGTACATGTAGCATAATAAATTACAGCTCAAACAAATGCAAATTCAGAGACAAAACCAAAAGTGGCCTAGTTTCTAAAAAAATCTTTCCCACAGATGGTCCTCTCTGTACACTAACTGTGTATGAGTTTTCCCATTAGTGTGCTGTGAACACACACACACACACACACACACACACACACACACACACACACATACTGCAACATCACAACCTTAACCAGCAGCATGACCTTTGCACACAACAAATCACGGCTATTCTCCCCAACATCCAGACTAACACTAACAACTGTTCTGTCTTTTAAACATGTGAATTAGAGCAAATGCTCACATTCAGGCGTCGCTTGCTTGGCAGCACTTGTGGATACGCTGAATACAAGGAAGCTGGTGTTTTTTTAACATATCAGAACTGATGTTGATGTATGAAGAGATGATTACACAAATGACTTTAGGCCAAAGAGACATTTGGTGTTAGGTGTAAATAAATGAAGAGTGTAAAGGCCATCACCTCCTTTGCTTTCTTTAAGACTGAATCTTTATATTCTGCAGTGTGAACTTTATGAGAGCAGTATTTTTGATGCTCATGATTAAACCTCAAGGAATGCCATGTAAATGCCATCTAGGTACGGAGCTTTGGCTGTACGTTTTGGCTGGATGTTGAATCTATACCCGATTCTCAACTCTGACCAGCCTCTCTGTCCCTGCTGAACAAAAGCATCCCCACATGATGCTGCCACTCCCATGCACAAAGATCGAAACTTGTATTTGGCCAAAACGTTAAATTTTGGTCTGATCTGACCAGAGCACCTTCTTCCACATGTTTGCTGTGTCCCGCACATGGCTCGTTGCAAACTGCAAACAGGACTTCTTATGGGTTTCTTCTTGCCATTCTTCCATAGAATCCAGATTTGTGGACTAATAGTTGTTCTGTGTACAGATTCCCCCATCTGACCTGTGGATCTCTGTACCTCCTCCATACTCCCCATGTGTCTCTTGGCTGATTGATGCTCTACTCGACTGGTCTGTCAGTTTAGGTGGACGCCCATGTCTTGGTAGGTTTGCAGTTGTGCTGTACTCTTTTCATTTTTGGATGATGGATTGATCAGCGTTCGGTGACATGTTGAAAGCTTGGGATATTTTTTAAACTTAGCTTAAGGTTTTAATGCTTTAATCTTCCCCACAAATTGTCTGCTTTATCCCTGACCTGGCTTGGGCTTCTTGATGCAGTTTGGTCTCTAATGTTCTCTAACAAACCTCTGAGGGCTACACAGAACAGCTGTATTTATACTGAGATTAAATTACACACAGGTGGACTCTATTTACAAATCAGGTGACTTCTGAAGGTAATTGGTTTCACTGGACTTTAGTTAGAGGTATGAAAGTAAAGGCGGGGGTAAAATACATGGCAAATGCATGCTGTATGCTTTTCAGATTTTTATTTGTTAAAAAGAAATTGAAAACCAATTCCTTTCCTTCCTCTTTACATTTATGTGCCTGTAAGATCTTTCGCACGGGTGGCACCAAAGACCACGAGTAGAGGTTTTATGGGAAAGTGCCATGGGAGCTCGTGCAGTCTATTCACAGACGGCCTTAAAGCGGAGATCAAATGGCTGTCTTGACCTTATCCTAAACTCCTCAGGAGGGGAGGTTGCCTTCCTAGTGAGCTTATGGAGTGAGCGAGGAGCGAGAAAAGATTTATGCGCACATCCTGTGAAAGTACCGCTTTGTATTGGTCTATCACATAAAAACCTTAATAAAACCTTAATAAAATATATTTATGTTTGTGGTTGCAACTTGACAAAATGTGGAAAAGTTCAAGGTCTTGAGGTTTTGAGAATGACACAAATATTAGTTTTCACAAAGTTTGCTGCTAAACTGCTTTTAGATCTTTGTTTCAGTTGTTTCTGTGATGTACTGAAATATAATTACAAGCACTTCATACGTTTCAAAGGCTTTTATCGACAATTACATGACATTTATGCAAAGAGTCAGTATTTGCAGTGTTGCGCTTCTTTTTCAGGACCTCTGCAATTCGACTGGGCTGCTCTCAAACAACTTCTGGACCAAATCCTGACTGATAGCAACCCATTCTTTCATCATCACTTCTTGGAGATTGTCAGAATTAGTGGGTTTTTGTTTGTCCACCCGCCTCTTGAGGATTGACCACAAGTTCTCAATGGGATTAAGATCTGGGGAGTTTCCAGGCCATGGACCCAAAATTTCAACGTTTTGGTCCCCGAGCCACTTAGTTATCACTTTTGCCTTATGGCACGGTGCTCCATCGTGCTGGAAAATGCATTGTTCTTCACCAAACTGTTGTTGGATTGTTGGAAGAAGTTGCTGTTGGAGGGTGTTTTGGTACCATTCTTTATTCATGGCTGTGTTTTGGGGCAAAATTGTGAGTGAGCCCACTCCCTTGGATGAGAAGCAACCCCACACATGAAATGTCTCAGGATGCTTTACTGTTGGCATGACACAGGACTGATGGTAGCGTCACCTTTTCTTCTCCGGACAAGCCTTTTTCCAGATGCCCCAAACAATCGGAAAGAGGCTTCATCCGAGAATATGACTTTGCTGGCGCTTGCTGGACTTTCTTGGTCGCCCTGAAGCCTTCTTAACAAGAATTGAACCTCTTTCCTTGAAGTTCTTGATGATCCTATAAATTGTTGATTTAGGTGCAATCTTAGTAGCCACAATATCCTTGCCTGTGAAGCCATTTTTATGCAACGCAATGATGGCTGCACGCGTTTCTTTGCAGGTCTCCATGGTTAACAATGAAAGAACAATGATTTCAAGCATCACCCTCCTTTTAACATGTCAAGTCTGCCATTCTAACCCAATCAGCCTGACATAATGATCTCCAGCCTTGTGCTCGTCAACATTCTCACCTGAGTTAACAAGACAATTACTGAAATGATCTCAGCAGGTTCTTTAATGACAGCAATGAAATGCAGTGGAAAGTTTTTTTTTTTTTTTTTTGGGATTAAGTTAATTTTCATGGCAAAGAAGGACTATGTAATTCATCTGATCACTCTTCATAACATTCTGGAGTATATGCAAATCGCTATTATAAAAACTTAAGCAGCAACTTTTCCAATTTCCAATATTCATGTGATTCTCAAAACTTTTGGCCACGACTGTACATGCTTTGTGTTTGGAACAGCTTAGCTTTTTTTTTCATTGGAGAATCCGTTTTAGGTACAGTGTGATTTGTATTTCTTGTCCTATTTCATTTGCATTTTCATTTCATGTCCAGCACTTCAGCTAACAACTAAAACTATATTCTACTTCTCCATTTGGCCCTTTTTCTTAATAATTTCTTTCATGTGAAGTTTCAGAAAGTTTAAAATAAAAAGCTGTCTCGGTCACTCCACCTTTCTCATGCATAACATTAAGCAGTGTGTGTGTGTGTGTGTGTGTGTGCGCGTGAATCGAAGAGAAGGATTACACTCATATTGGAAAAGAAAACAGCTGCTCAGATAATCAAGGGCACGAACAGTCTGGGAATAAAGGTCAGAAACATGAAGGTAACTGTGTGTGTGTGTGTGTGTGTGTGTGTGTGTTTGTGTGTGTGTGGTCACATGCAGGAATTCCACACCCACCCTACTTGCCAGATATAGTATTAATAAGTAAGTAATAAAGTAAACAGAGCTAATCTTGAAACTTTTTTTGATACCACCTCGCGACATACAGGAAATTGGTTTCATTTTTGATTGCATGTTATTCACATGCAGACACACACAAACACCATAATGGGAAAAAAATGGAAAAAGGGGTCAGTTTATAAATGTTTATAGACTTGTGGAGTGAGAAAGTAATCTCAAGATCATCACTCAGTGCTGCAAAGAATCAATAGACAGAGTAATGCATGTAATACATGTTTGTGTGTGTGTGTGTGTGTGCGTGTGTGTGAGAGAGATGTATGCATGGATTGCAGTCTCTGTTTTTATTCTGTTTATTGATTCTTTTGTTGTACTACACTGCACATGCAAAAAGATCATAGATCTCGCACACACGCACACAGAGAAATGTAGTAAACTAAAAAAAAAAAAAACATAGCAGTGTATAAGTTATTCGGAAGTGGACGGCGGCAGGTTTTAGGTGGATCTTCGGCGCTTCATGCAGCTTTATAATGAATAGAACAGATTTGATGGGGAAAAAAAATGTAATTCCTTGTTTAGAGGTGATACTGTATCTATAGCTGTCACAACTGAAGCAACTGTAAAAAAAAAAAAAATCTAATAAAATAAATCAACATCCAGACTGCAGCAAAGTCTGAGTTTTTTTTTTTTCTTTTGTGAGTTTTATACACACTATATTGGGAAACAATTTAAGGAAAAAAACTATTTACATTTTCATTTATACAAACACACACGCACACACAGAATCTATTGACATATTTAAATATTTACAACGGATTTTTTAAAGAAAACATTTGGGGCTTGTGGCTCCGCCTCCTCAGTATTGTCCACACTTAAAGTTCACATTTAATGTCCCCTCCTGGTTGTTTAAAATCATTAAACCCTGCCTGCAGAAGGACAGGACATGTTCCACACTGGAGCCCTTACACCTGACTGGGATGGGTTTCATTGTGCTGGAAAACGTCTTGAAGTGGGCCAGCTCCTTCATAATCAGCTCATCATTTATGAATGCGGCACGTTCAAGCTCACTCGTGTTGCAGAGGCAGACAGAGGTCTAACCTGCACCATGACAGCACTCACTCATAGAACATTTTTCTTGGTCAGGAAAACCCACTACCACTATTTTATTCATTCGGGCGACAGAGTAGATCTTTTCATATCCACCCTGCCCTCCCACCTACTCCAGCACACACCAGACGCCATGCATGGAAAGCCCCAAAGGCCATGGCGTCCCCACTCACTCTGTCTCAATCTAAACTTTTATCTTTTTTAATAATAACATTCACTAATAAAAAAACAAAAGCATGGAAAAAATGTATAACCTTTCAAATCTTGTCAGGATGCTCACTTTCACGAGAGAGAGAGAGAGAATAACAGACATACTTATAGCACAATCCAACTTTATATTCAGTATCTTTAGTTTTCCTTTTCTTCTACCCTTCTTTTTTTTATCAATAATGATACTTTTTGACTGTATATTCTCCATTCATTATTCTTGTTGTTATTATTATGACCTTTGTTTTTTAAGAAGTTTTCATCACTTGTCTGACGTTATTTTTGCACAGTTAAATTGATGTATTTCTGAGGATTCTGAGCTTTGGAGATACTAATGTACGCAGGGATCCTCACACATCCCCTCTATTCTGTGGTTCCCGCATGACTGCTGCATTTCATACAATATTGCATGTGCTTTGTTGTATACTCTGTTAAACAGGTGTGTTCCTCCCTGGGTGTTCTTATGACTATACTGAGTAGGGCTGTTAATTGGAACTTAAATCATGTGATTAATGTAGAAATTTTAACACACTGTGATTTTTTTAATGCAAATTATTCATATGACCTTGTTTGACCCTAACGGCTTCCCATAGCCGCAGTGCTGTTACCCGGCTGTGTGTGTGTGGTAATGGCACGTTTAATGCGGATTATAAAATGACTTTAGGAAACACCAACAGGTGAGCTGAACAGCAAGTTTCATTTATAAAAAATTTACTTTCATTGTACTTACTGGAGATTACTGGACTACATTGGTATAACTGCACTTCTAATCATGGACCGTGACTGTGAATACATACTTATACACAGAAGGTAAATTTATGGTATAAATATGGCCGTGCAAAATTTAAAAAAGGGTGTTTAGTCCACTCTTACACCACAGTCATTCATCTTTGTGCCACTTTTAAAAAGCAGCTCCTGTTTAACTGAAAACATAAGTGAACATTACATACCTGGCATTTCCATGGTGTTTTTTGCTTCTTACCATCCACTGCTTTACACTGTTACTAGCTGGAGCAACACTTCTGTAACCTGAGGTCAGTCCATGTGCTGGTTGTCCATCCACTTTAAAATGACCAAAATCCAGACCCCTTCCATCCAGAATCCAGACCCCTTGCTTTATATCAAGCAGGTGGCTGATCATTTTCACTGTCACTGTTTATAAAAAATAAAAAAAATAAAAAATACAACATGCGCATGATAACACAATAAAAACTGTACATAAAACCATACAACAAATAAAAAAGCGGGGAGGAGGGGGGTACTCTTATATCTGAATATCAATAAGCTACATGAGGCAGTATTTTAGCCACCGGGAGCTAAAGTGTTTGTGCTAAATAACATCATAGATAGCAGTGTCATAAGCTAATCAAAAACTGAACCAAATAGCTACCGTCAGCTAAATGTATTCAAAACTGGGTAAAATACATCGGAATATTTACACCACAGCTGATACTGACAACCATCACATAAGGCATTAGCTTTAGCCACCGGGAGCTAGCAGGTTTGTGCTAAGCTACATAAGGCAGTATGGTAGCCCGAATAGCAGTGTTTTCTACGTGCTACCCTAAACTATGTATGTAAAAAATTAAATAATATGAGATTCATATTTTCAGAATAAGGATTATATGAGACTTATATGATAACTCACCCATGGTAACAGCTTGCTGGATTCTCCTCCTCCGGTGGAGCAAAGAACTCTTTAAAACGCACCCGTTTTCTGTCGGAGTTTTCAGTGTTTTTCTGAAGAAAATCTAAACTCCTCCCACCGTCCAGAACATTCTGTAGAGCTTCAGAAACCTGTAGAGCGCGTGACATCTTCCACACGTGCAGAAAACTTACTGAGTTTGTGAGTACGCGTGCAGGGGGCGTGGTCTTGTATGTAGCGCGCTTCTACAGCTGTTTTCCCATGTGAATAGGATGTGGGCGTGTCCTGCCTCCGGTCATTATCAGATAATGAAGTGCGACGGAAAGACTGTGTCTCTCCTCGGATTCATACGGATTACATAAAATGAGAATATATTTTTTTTATTTAACTTGCTTTATTTAAAAGCAGACCTTTTAAGCTTTAAATAGATATATTGCCCATGTCGGTGTGTGAAGTTTTCGCGGAGTTTCAGTTAATTTTAGTGACGGTGTTCTATCAATTCATCCTACTCATTATTTCCTTCAGAGCCTTTCTGCGCATGCGCAGTAAAAATACGTCGCGCTTAAATTAATTCATGTGCGAATTTACTGAGGTATTTCCTAGTTTTGTGCTTTTAATTGAAATTTTATTTCATTCACATGCGTAAAATATAACAGTTGACCTGTTAATTGAGGGGTTGGAGTGATTCTTTTTTTTATCGTTTGTACCCATTTAAAAACTATGGTAATGACATTCTGATGAAGTATCGTCATGTGTCAGAATCTGCTGCCCATGTTAAAACTGAGTATTTGCAGTCTTATGTCCATTTGGATAATGTAGGACAGACCGGTATAACTATCTGTTTTTTCTACCAGTAGGAAATTCTGACAAGTAGGAAAAATTGATAGAACAACGGGTTTCAGAAAGATATTCATGGAGACTGAGACGGCTGAAAGCGCACACTGTTTATTTTATTCATTTTACAAAAGCACAATGTTTTGTTCATATAGTGAGTA